>JAWNMZ010000133.1:2500-7500 GCA_035043445.1 Drosophila silvestris
AAGGAATTGATATATGCCAGTAAAATGGTGTATTTTTAATTTCTTTCAATAAATATATTTTTGACAATGAAATAAAAAAAAAAAAATTATATCACTCTAAGCGGTGGATCACTCGGCTCATGGGTCGATGAAGAACGCAGCAAACTGTGCGTCATCGTGTGAACTGCAGGACACATGAACATCGACATTTTGAACGCATATCGCAGTCCATGCTGTTATGTACTTTAATTAATTTTATAGTGCTGCTTGGACTACATATGGTTGAGGGTTGTAAGACTATGCTAAATAAGTTGCTTGAAATGTTTTTTAATATTTGAGCATATGGTATATTATTGGATAATAATGTGTGTACTTTATTAGTGCACACACGAATTGTTCATAATATTAATTCATATATGGATATACATACCAAATCTCATTGTGTATAATTTGTATGAGAAAACTGAAGATATATATTTTCATTATCAAATTCAAATAATATCGAGAAATGTCTAGTATAAAATTGAAATGAAAGTTTTTTTTTCATCTAGGATTGTCTCGATTATTATTGATACGATAAGAAAACTGTTGTAAATTATATTATTCTTCAAAAAAATTAGTGTATTCATAATATTGAATATTATATCATAGTATTCAATTAAAATTGTTTTATACAACCTCAACTCATATGGGACTACCCCTGAATTTAAGCATATTAATTAGGGGAGGAAAAGAAACTAACAAGGATTTTCTTAGTAGCGGCGAGCGAAAAGAAATCAGTTCAGCACTAAGTCACTTTGTCTATATGGCAAATGTGAGATGCAGTGTAAGGAACATCAATATTCTAGTATGAGAAATTAACGATTTAAGTCCTTCTTAAATGAGGCCATTTACCCATAGAGGGTGCCAGGCCCGTATAACGTTAATGATTACTAGATGGTGTTTCCAAAGAGTCGTGTTGCTTGATAGTGCAGCACTAAGTGGGTGGTAAACTCCATCTAAAACTAAATATAACCATGAGACCGATAGTAAACAAGTACCGTGAGGGAAAGTTGAAAAGAACTCTGAATAGAGAGTTAAATAGTACGTGAAACTGCTTAGAGGTTAAGCCCGATGAACCTGAATATCCGTTATGGAAAATTCATCATTAGAATTGTAATATTTAATTAATATTATAATAATAGTGTGCATTTTTTCCATATAAGGACATTGTAATCTATTAACATAATTAATTTATCAAAAAATTGTGAATTATTGATTATTTCAATTATAGTGCTTGCATTATAACATGATATAAATGTCATAAATTTGATAAAGTGCTGATAGATTTATATGAATACAGTGCGTTAATTTTTCGGAATTATATAATGGCATAATTTTCAATGATTTTTGTGTTTATTATATGCACTTGTATGATTAACAATGCGAAAGATTCAGGATACCTTCGGGACCCGTCTTGAAACACGGACCAAGGAGTCTAACATATGTGCAAGTTATTGGGATAAAAACCTAATAGCGTAATTAACTTGACTATTAATGGGATTAGTTTTTTAGCTATTTATAGTTAATTAACACAATCCCGGGGCGCTCTATATAGTTATGTATGATGATATTTATATTATTTATACCTCTAACTGGAACGTACCTTGAGCATATATGCTGTGACCCGAAAGATGGTGAACTATACTTGATCAGGTTGAAGTCAGGGGAAACCCTGATGGAAGACCGAAACAGTTCTGACGTGCAAATCGATTGTCAGAATTGAGTATAGGGGCGAAAGACCAATCGAACCATCTAGTAGCTGGTTCCTTCCGAAGTTTCCCTCAGGATAGCTGGTGCATTTAACTGTTGTATAAAATAATCTTATCTGGTAAAGCGAATGATTAGAGGCCTTAGGGTCGAAACGATCTTAACCTATTCTCAAACTTTAAATGGGTAAGAACCTTAACTTTCTTGATATGAAGTTTAAGGTTATGATATAATGTGCCCAGTGGGCCACTTTTGGTAAGCAGAACTGGCGCTGTGGGATGAACCAAACGTAATGTTACGGTGCCCAAATTAACAACTCATACAGAAACCATGAAAGGCGTTGGTTGCTTAAAACAGCAGGACGGTGATCATGGAAGTCGAAATCCGCTAAGGAGTGTGTAACAACTCACCTGCCGAAGCAACTAGCCCTTAAAATGGATGGCGCTTAAGTTGTATACCTATACATTACCGCTAAAGTAGATGATTTATGTTACTTGTAATATAAATTTTGAAACTTTAGTGAGTAGGAAGGTACAATGGTGTGCATAGAAGTGTTTGGCGTAAGCCTGCATGGAGCCGCCATTGGTACAGATCTTGGTGGTAGTAGCAAATAATCGAATGAGACCTTGGAGGACTGAAGTGGAGAAGGGTTTCGTGTGAACAGTGGTTGATCACGAGTTAGTCGGTCCTAAGTTCAAGGCGAAAGCCGAAAATTTTCAAGTATAGAAAAATCAAAATATATTTTGCATCATACCGATTTTAATACACTTGAATAATTTTGAACGAAAGGGAATACGGTTCCAATTCCGTAACCTGTTGAGTATCCGTTTGTTATTAAATATGGGCCTCGTGCTCATCCTGGCAACAGGAACGACCATAAAGAAGCCGTCGAGAGGTATCGGAAGAGTTTTCTTTTCTGTTTTATAGCCGTACTACCATGGAAGTCTTTCGCAGAGAGATATGGTAGATGGGCTAGAAGAGCATGACATATACTGTTGTGTCGATATTTTCTCCTCGGACCTTGAAAATTTATGGTGGGGATACGCAAACTTCTCAACAGGCCGTACCAATATCCGCAGCTGGTCTCCAAGGTGAAGAGTCTCTAGTCGATAGAATAATGTAGGTAAGGGAAGTCGGCAAATTAGATCCGTAACTTCGGGATAAGGATTGGCTCTGAAGATTGAGATAGTCGGGCTTGATTGGGAAACAATAACATGGTTTATGTGCTCGTTCTGGGTAAATAGAGTTTCTATCATTTATGGTAGATTCTTGTTCCCCGGATAGTTTAGTTACGTAGCCAATTGTGGAACTTTCTTGCTAAAATTTTTAAGAATACTAATTGGGCAACTGATTAGTTCTTTTAAATTATAACGATTATCAATTAACAATCAATTCAGAACTGGCACGGACTTGGGGAATCCGACTGTCTAATTAAAACAAAGCATTGTGATGGCCCTAGCGGGTGTTGACACAATGTGATTTCTGCCCAGTGCTCTGAATGTCAAAGTGAAGAAATTCAAGTAAGCGCGGGTCAACGGCGGGAGTAACTATGACTCTCTTAAGGTAGCCAAATGCCTCGTCATCTAATTAGTGACGCGCATGAATGGATTAACGAGATTCCTACTGTCCCTATCTACTATCTAGCGAAACCACAGCCAAGGGAACGGGCTTGGAATAATTAGCGGGGAAAGAAGACCCTTTTGAGCTTGACTCTAATCTGGCAGTGTAAGGAGACATAAGAGGTGTAGAATAAGTGGGAGATATTAGACTTCGGTTTGGTATCGACAATGAAATACCACTACTCTTATTGTTTCCTTACTTACTTGATTAAATGGAACGTGTATCATTTCCTAGCCATTATACGGATGTATTTATTATATCTTATGGTATTGGGTTTTGATGCAAGCTTCTTGATCAAAGTATCACGAGTTTGTTATATAATCGCAAACAAATTCTTTAATAAGAAAATGCATTTATGTATTTTTGATTTAAAAATTTGGTATAACTCCAATTACTCAGGTATGATCCAATTCAAGGACATTGCCAGGTAGGGAGTTTGACTGGGGCGGTACATCTCTCAAATAATAACGGAGGTGTCCCAAGGCCAGCTCAGTGCGGACAGAAACCACACATAGAGCAAAAGGGCAAATGCTGACTTGATCTCGGTGTTCAGTACACACAGGGACAGCAAAAGCTCGGCCTATCGATCCTTTTGGTTTAAAGAGTTTTTAACAAGAGGTGTCAGAAAAGTTACCATAGGGATAACTGGCTTGTGGCGGCCAAGCGTTCATAGCGACGTCGCTTTTTGATCCTTCGATGTCGGCTCTTCCTATCATTGTGAAGCAAAATTCACCAAGCGTTGGATTGTTCACCCATGCAAGGGAACGTGAGCTGGGTTTAGACCGTCGTGAGACAGGTTAGTTTTACCCTACTAATGACAAAACGTTGTTGCGACAGCATTCCTGCGTAGTACGAGAGGAACCGTTCATTCAGATAATTGGTTTTTGCGGCTGTCTGAGCAGACACTGCCGCGACGCTACCATCTGCTGGATAATGGCTGAACGCCTCTAAGTCAGAATCCATGCTAGAACGCGACGATTACCTGCCCTCGCACATTTGAGAAGGATAAGAATAAGGCTCTCGGGCCGCAGAACCGTAGCAGGCCGGCAGCGGTGCGCGTGGCGGAAAGGCTGCGTGTGCTTGCCGGCGGATGGCAATGTCAGGATGCGCGAGGATAAATCCTTTGCATACGACTTAGATGTACAACGGGGTATTGTAAGCAGTAGAGTAGCCTTGTTGTTACGATCTGCTGAGATTAAGCCTCTGTTGTCCGATTTGTTGCTTCGGCAGCGAAGACGTGTTCCACAGGTGTGGGACGGGTGTTCGAAAGTGAGCGAACGAGCGACAGCGAGTGCGAGTGAGAGCGAGCAACAGCGAGCAACATCACCTACTCGAGCAATGTCACCGACTCACCATGTTGGGGCGGTGGCTCGGACCAAGTGGGGGGAGTTGCCGGCCCTGCTGAATACGTGGAGGCACAGGGTTTTCGCCGGTCGGCGGGGGCTCAGCCGAGGCTCAGCGGGAGCAGAGGAGCGGCCGAGTGGTTGCACAAGTCCAGCAACAGAGGCTGCGCGGTACTAAGGGGATGCCGGGTCACGTGCAAAAGAGGCTGGACACTCAGGATGCCGGGTCGTGAAAAACAAAGGCTGGACTCTCAGGATGCCGGGTCATGAAAAACAAAGGCTGGGACACTCAGGATGTCGGGTCACGTG
>JAWNMZ010000133.1:12500-17500 GCA_035043445.1 Drosophila silvestris
AACATAATTAATTTATCAAAAAATTGTGAATTATTGATTATTTCAATTATAGTGCTTGCATTATAACATGATATAAATGTCATAAATTTGATAAAGTGCTGATAGATTTATATGAATACAGTGCGTTAATTTTTCGGAATTATATAATGGCATAATTTTCAATGATTTTTGTGTTTATTATATGCACTTGTATGATTAACAATGCGAAAGATTCAGGATACCTTCGGGACCCGTCTTGAAACACGGACCAAGGAGTCTAACATATGTGCAAGTTATTGGGATAAAAACCTAATAGCGTAATTAACTTGACTATTAATGGGATTAGTTTTTTAGCTATTTATAGTTAATTAACACAATCCCGGGGCGCTCTATATAGTTATGTATGATGATATTTATATTATTTATACCTCTAACTGGAACGTACCTTGAGCATATATGCTGTGACCCGAAAGATGGTGAACTATACTTGATCAGGTTGAAGTCAGGGGAAACCCTGATGGAAGACCGAAACAGTTCTGACGTGCAAATCGATTGTCAGAATTGAGTATAGGGGCGAAAGACCAATCGAACCATCTAGTAGCTGGTTCCTTCCGAAGTTTCCCTCAGGATAGCTGGTGCATTTAACTGTTGTATAAAATAATCTTATCTGGTAAAGCGAATGATTAGAGGCCTTAGGGTCGAAACGATCTTAACCTATTCTCAAACTTTAAATGGGTAAGAACCTTAACTTTCTTGATATGAAGTTTAAGGTTATGATATAATGTGCCCAGTGGGCCACTTTTGGTAAGCAGAACTGGCGCTGTGGGATGAACCAAACGTAATGTTACGGTGCCCAAATTAACAACTCATACAGAAACCATGAAAGGCGTTGGTTGCTTAAAACAGCAGGACGGTGATCATGGAAGTCGAAATCCGCTAAGGAGTGTGTAACAACTCACCTGCCGAAGCAACTAGCCCTTAAAATGGATGGCGCTTAAGTTGTATACCTATACATTACCGCTAAAGTAGATGATTTATGTTACTTGTAATATAAATTTTGAAACTTTAGTGAGTAGGAAGGTACAATGGTGTGCATAGAAGTGTTTGGCGTAAGCCTGCATGGAGCCGCCATTGGTACAGATCTTGGTGGTAGTAGCAAATAATCGAATGAGACCTTGGAGGACTGAAGTGGAGAAGGGTTTCGTGTGAACAGTGGTTGATCACGAGTTAGTCGGTCCTAAGTTCAAGGCGAAAGCCGAAAATTTTCAAGTATAGAAAAATCAAAATATATTTTGCATCATACCGATTTTAATACACTTGAATAATTTTGAACGAAAGGGAATACGGTTCCAATTCCGTAACCTGTTGAGTATCCGTTTGTTATTAAATATGGGCCTCGTGCTCATCCTGGCAACAGGAACGACCATAAAGAAGCCGTCGAGAGGTATCGGAAGAGTTTTCTTTTCTGTTTTATAGCCGTACTACCATGGAAGTCTTTCGCAGAGAGATATGGTAGATGGGCTAGAAGAGCATGACATATACTGTTGTGTCGATATTTTCTCCTCGGACCTTGAAAATTTATGGTGGGGATACGCAAACTTCTCAACAGGCCGTACCAATATCCGCAGCTGGTCTCCAAGGTGAAGAGTCTCTAGTCGATAGAATAATGTAGGTAAGGGAAGTCGGCAAATTAGATCCGTAACTTCGGGATAAGGATTGGCTCTGAAGATTGAGATAGTCGGGCTTGATTGGGAAACAATAACATGGTTTATGTGCTCGTTCTGGGTAAATAGAGTTTCTATCATTTATGGTAGATTCTTGTTCCCCGGATAGTTTAGTTACGTAGCCAATTGTGGAACTTTCTTGCTAAAATTTTTAAGAATACTAATTGGGCAACTGATTAGTTCTTTTAAATTATAACGATTATCAATTAACAATCAATTCAGAACTGGCACGGACTTGGGGAATCCGACTGTCTAATTAAAACAAAGCATTGTGATGGCCCTAGCGGGTGTTGACACAATGTGATTTCTGCCCAGTGCTCTGAATGTCAAAGTGAAGAAATTCAAGTAAGCGCGGGTCAACGGCGGGAGTAACTATGACTCTCTTAAGGTAGCCAAATGCCTCGTCATCTAATTAGTGACGCGCATGAATGGATTAACGAGATTCCTACTGTCCCTATCTACTATCTAGCGAAACCACAGCCAAGGGAACGGGCTTGGAATAATTAGCGGGGAAAGAAGACCCTTTTGAGCTTGACTCTAATCTGGCAGTGTAAGGAGACATAAGAGGTGTAGAATAAGTGGGAGATATTAGACTTCGGTTTGGTATCGACAATGAAATACCACTACTCTTATTGTTTCCTTACTTACTTGATTAAATGGAACGTGTATCATTTCCTAGCCATTATACGGATGTATTTATTATATCTTATGGTATTGGGTTTTGATGCAAGCTTCTTGATCAAAGTATCACGAGTTTGTTATATAATCGCAAACAAATTCTTTAATAAGAAAATGCATTTATGTATTTTTGATTTAAAAATTTGGTATAACTCCAATTACTCAGGTATGATCCAATTCAAGGACATTGCCAGGTAGGGAGTTTGACTGGGGCGGTACATCTCTCAAATAATAACGGAGGTGTCCCAAGGCCAGCTCAGTGCGGACAGAAACCACACATAGAGCAAAAGGGCAAATGCTGACTTGATCTCGGTGTTCAGTACACACAGGGACAGCAAAAGCTCGGCCTATCGATCCTTTTGGTTTAAAGAGTTTTTAACAAGAGGTGTCAGAAAAGTTACCATAGGGATAACTGGCTTGTGGCGGCCAAGCGTTCATAGCGACGTCGCTTTTTGATCCTTCGATGTCGGCTCTTCCTATCATTGTGAAGCAAAATTCACCAAGCGTTGGATTGTTCACCCATGCAAGGGAACGTGAGCTGGGTTTAGACCGTCGTGAGACAGGTTAGTTTTACCCTACTGATGAATGTTGTCGCAATAGTAATTGAACTTAGTACGAGAGGAACCGTTCATTCAGATAATTGGTTTTTGCGGCTGTCTGAGCAGACACTGCCGCGACGCTACCATCTGCTGGATAATGGCTGAACGCCTCTAAGTCAGAATCCATGCTAGAACGCGACGATTACCTGCCCTCGCACATTTGAGAAGGATAAGAATAAGGCTCTCGGGCCGCAGAACCGTAGCAGGCCGGCAGCGGTGCGCGTGGCGGAAAGGCTGCGTGTGCTTGCCGGCGGATGGCAATGTCAGGATGCGCGAGGATAAATCCTTTGCATACGACTTAGATGTACAACGGGGTATTGTAAGCAGTAGAGTAGCCTTGTTGTTACGATCTGCTGAGATTAAGCCTCTGTTGTCCGATTTGTTGCTTCGGCAGCGAAGACGTGTTCCACAGGTGTGGGACGGGTGTTCGAAAGTGAGCGCGAGAGCGAGCGACAGCGAGTGCGAGTGAGATGCGAGCAACAGCGAGCAACATCACCTACTCGAGCAAAGCGATGCTCACTACTGAGCAATCACCGACTCACCATGTTGGGGCGGTGGCTCGGACCAAGTGGGGGGAGTTGCCGGCCCTGCTGAATACGTGGAGGCACAGGGTCTTTCGCCGGTCGGCGGGGGCTCAGCCGAGGCTCAGCGGGAGCAGAGGAGCGGCCCGAGTGGTTGCACAAGTCCAGCAACAGAGGCTGCGCGGTACTAAGGGGATGCCGGGTCACGTGCAAAAGAGGCTGGACACTCAGGATGCCGGGTCGTGAAAAACAAAGGCTGGACTCTCAGGATGCCGGGTCATGAAAAACAAAGGCTGGGACACTCAGGATGTCGGGTCACGTGAAAAACAAACGCGCAGGCTGTGGGGCCACGTGGACAGTCCCACCAGAAGCAAAAAAGATTGCAGCACCTGAGTTTCGCATATGGTCTCCCACTACACTACTCGGTCAGGCTCTTAGCAGCTTAACTACAGTTGATCGGACGGGAAACGGTGCTTTCTGCTAGATATGGCCGCAACCGACAGTATGCATTTTCCGCCGGTGCAGTGGGGTGTGGGCAACAGCGGAGTCTGTCGTGCAGAGAGAGAAATCCAGGATGCTGAAAGTTTTGAGAATACAGGTTTCTGTGCTTGGAATGGACTGGGCAGCCTGCAGGGGGCTCAGGGGGACGGAGTCCGATGAAGAACGGTCGCGATAAGAAGTGCAATAAGCCGCCGTGATAAGAAGTGCGATAAGACTGTCCTGCGATAAGGAGCAGGAATTTCCACGCAACGCAATCGGAAGGGCATGGACGTGGTCACGTGGCTGGGGTGGTGCTGCATTTACGCATTTCTGTGTTTGTTCTTTATTTTTTGGATGTGTTTCTGCTTATGTTTTCCATATGTGTTTCTGATTTGTCTGCGAGCGATTTCAATTTTTGTCTGAGAGCGATTTCAATTTTTTGTTCTGCATTTATTTTATTTTACATTTTGTCTCACTTCACCTTCACTCTTTGCTTGGACTGAATTTTTCAGGTGTATCCACCAGCTGGTCATCGTCAAGTGGCCAAGCTTGAATAGCAAGTCAAAGTGTGTCCCACAAGAGACCACCACACCGAGTGACATTGAAACATGCAGAACAAGATGCATTTTGGCTGTATGTGTGCAGAAACATCCTCCCACACGCACGCTCCCCCTGACGCTCCCCTGGCGCTCCCACACTCCCCCACCCCCTCACCCCACACCCCCACACAGCAGCGCGCAAATGCACAACAACTCAACACGCACGTCTCCACACCCCAAGGCCGAGTTGGGCGGGGCACATAAGTGGGCGCGGAGGTACTATATGGGAAAGAGCAATCTCTCCCTTGCGGCGCTCTGCGCTGATAAGCCAAGATCCCACGGAGAGTGCGGAGGGGCGTCTTCGGACGGTTCTGCGTGCGGCCGGGGACAGGAGACGCAAGTCTTGCACAGGAGCGACGGGCCTTTTGCGAGGGCCGGCGCACACTGGCGGGGTTGGTGGGCTGCTAGCTGATAGCCAGC
>JAWNMZ010000133.1:22500-24723 GCA_035043445.1 Drosophila silvestris
GTTGATCACGAGTTAGTCGGTCCTAAGTTCAAGGCGAAAGCCGAAAATTTTCAAGTATAGAAAAATCAAAATATATTTTGCATCATACCGATTTTAATACACTTGAATAATTTTGAACGAAAGGGAATACGGTTCCAATTCCGTAACCTGTTGAGTATCCGTTTGTTATTAAATATGGGCCTCGTGCTCATCCTGGCAACAGGAACGACCATAAAGAAGCCGTCGAGAGGTATCGGAAGAGTTTTCTTTTCTGTTTTATAGCCGTACTACCATGGAAGTCTTTCGCAGAGAGATATGGTAGATGGGCTAGAAGAGCATGACATATACTGTTGTGTCGATATTTTCTCCTCGGACCTTGAAAATTTATGGTGGGGATACGCAAACTTCTCAACAGGCCGTACCAATATCCGCAGCTGGTCTCCAAGGTGAAGAGTCTCTAGTCGATAGAATAATGTAGGTAAGGGAAGTCGGCAAATTAGATCCGTAACTTCGGGATAAGGATTGGCTCTGAAGATTGAGATAGTCGGGCTTGATTGGGAAACAATAACATGGTTTATGTGCTCGTTCTGGGTAAATAGAGTTTCTATCATTTATGGTAGATTCTTGTTCCCCGGATAGTTTAGTTACGTAGCCAATTGTGGAACTTTCTTGCTAAAATTTTTAAGAATACTAATTGGGCAACTGATTAGTTCTTTTAAATTATAACGATTATCAATTAACAATCAATTCAGAACTGGCACGGACTTGGGGAATCCGACTGTCTAATTAAAACAAAGCATTGTGATGGCCCTAGCGGGTGTTGACACAATGTGATTTCTGCCCAGTGCTCTGAATGTCAAAGTGAAGAAATTCAAGTAAGCGCGGGTCAACGGCGGGAGTAACTATGACTCTCTTAAGGTAGCCAAATGCCTCGTCATCTAATTAGTGACGCGCATGAATGGATTAACGAGATTCCTACTGTCCCTATCTACTATCTAGCGAAACCACAGCCAAGGGAACGGGCTTGGAATAATTAGCGGGGAAAGAAGACCCTTTTGAGCTTGACTCTAATCTGGCAGTGTAAGGAGACATAAGAGGTGTAGAATAAGTGGGAGATATTAGACTTCGGTTTGGTATCGACAATGAAATACCACTACTCTTATTGTTTCCTTACTTACTTGATTAAATGGAACGTGTATCATTTCCTAGCCATTATACGGATGTATTTATTATATCTTATGGTATTGGGTTTTGATGCAAGCTTCTTGATCAAAGTATCACGAGTTTGTTATATAATCGCAAACAAATTCTTTAATAAGAAAATGCATTTATGTATTTTTGATTTAAAAATTTGGTATAACTCCAATTACTCAGGTATGATCCAATTCAAGGACATTGCCAGGTAGGGAGTTTGACTGGGGCGGTACATCTCTCAAATAATAACGGAGGTGTCCCAAGGCCAGCTCAGTGCGGACAGAAACCACACATAGAGCAAAAGGGCAAATGCTGACTTGATCTCGGTGTTCAGTACACACAGGGACAGCAAAAGCTCGGCCTATCGATCCTTTTGGTTTAAAGAGTTTTTAACAAGAGGTGTCAGAAAAGTTACCATAGGGATAACTGGCTTGTGGCGGCCAAGCGTTCATAGCGACGTCGCTTTTTGATCCTTCGATGTCGGCTCTTCCTATCATTGTGAAGCAAAAGTCACCAAGCGTTGGATTGTTCACCCATGCAAGGGAACGTGAGCTGGGTTTAGACCGTCGTGAGACAGGTTTGTTTTACCCTACTAATGACAAAAACGTTGTTGCGACAGCATTCCTGCGTAGTACGAGAGGAACCGTTCATTCAGATAATTGGTTTTTGCGGCTGTCTGAGCAGACACTGCCGCGACGCTACCATCTGCTGGATAATGGCTGAACGCCTCTAAGTCAGAATCCATGCTAGAACGCGACGATTACCTGCCCTCGCACATTTGAGAAGGATAAGAATAAGGCTCTCGGGCCGCAGAACCGTAGCAGGCCGGCAGCGGTGCGCGTGGCGGAAAGGCTGCGTGTGCTTGCCGGCGGATGGCAATGTCAGGATGCGCGAGGATAAATCCTTTGCATACGACTTAGATGTACAACGGGGTATTGTAAGCAGTAGAGTAGCCTTGTTGTTACGATCTGCTGAGATTAAGCCTCTGTTGTCCGATTTGTTGCTTCGGCAGCGAAGACGTGTTCCACAGGTGTGGGACGGGTGTTCGAA
>JAWNMZ010000134.1:0-108481 GCA_035043445.1 Drosophila silvestris
AGGCAGCATAATCTGGTGCCTTGCATTGTAAGCGAGTGGGGCTTGCTCCAATCTACCTCCAACTCGCATGAGTCCATCTGACCCTTGTATTGGTGAGAGTGATGAGATAGGACTCTTTTGTTCACTGTATTGTGGCGCTTGAAACCTTTGAGCTCAGCTGTAAAATTAGCTTGCTGTATTGCTTGTAGAAATATATTGCGAGTGCAGTCCAGTTCCATTTTACACAGCGTCGTCGTTGCTGATCTGTATCGTTTGTAGCAGAATCGCAACATGTAAGCCAGAATGCGTTGTAACTTGTAAAATGAGTTGCTGTGTCGACAGGTGTACAAATCTTCGCCTATTGTTGATTGAGTTGCAGCTAGGCTTATATGCTTTGTTTTCCTTTGCAGGTTGCTCGGAGAGATGACGGGAGAGGCTATCCATTTGTCTGAAGTGCCATGCAAAAAGAGTGGTCCTTAGAGCCACAGACTGTGCTCGTGTAACTTTCGTGCGGATATTCCTCTTGAGAGCATATCTGCTGCGTTGGTGGCAGATGCATGGATACATGCCGCCAATTATTTTGCCTTGTCACTGCCTTAATTTTCCCTATTCGGTTGGCCACAAACGTATGATATGTGGAAGACGGTGTATCCAAAAGTATCCTGGCACTGTGGTGGAGTCAAGGTTGAGAACGCGTCGTATTCTGTACGCGAGCTCAGCACCCAATAATGCAGCACGTCGTTCTAGACGAGGTAGTGACTGTTTTGCGGTTGGAGCCACTCGAGACTTTGAGCATAGTAAACGCACACATATTTCCTTCGTAACTGGAGTCTTTCCATCGTATATGTGCCTTGGAATTTGCATCGAGTTAAGGCTTTGCAAGTCCTCTCTATAGTCCTTCCACTCGTTCTGAAGATTCGCAGGTAATTCGTCGTCCCAGTCGAGTTTTGACTCCCAGAGTCGTTGCATGAAAATTTTTGCTTTTACCTCGACTGGAGCGAACAGGCCTAGAGGGTCGAAGATCTTTGCCAGCTCCGAGCAAATTACACGTTCTGTAATCCTTTTTGCTGTGCTTTTTTGTGTTCGGCCGCAAAGTTGATCCCTTATTGGCATCCAAATAAGGCCCAATGTCTTAACACTGTAGTGTTCCAGTGTTTCGTCAAGATTAATATCGCTTACTATGTCGTCCTTGGGAATTCCTTGAAGAATTTGCTCATTGTTTGAGCACCATTTGTGTAATTTGAATCCGTTGGGGAGCAGTATATTTACCAACTCCTGTCGAATTTGGATTGCTTCCTGTATCGAGTCTGCTCCTGTGAGGCAATCATCTACGTAGAAGTCATTCCTTAAGGCAGATGATCCTAATGGTGATCTGCTTATATGAAGTGAGGCTAAGTGATTTAGACACTTAGTTGCCAAAAACGGAGCCGATGATGTTCCATATGTGATCGTTTTTAATCGATAGTATTTTAACTCATCATTTGGATTTTTTCTCCAAACTATCATTTGATTAAATTGGTGTTCAGGGTTATCCATATTTGGCGATACATCTTTTCGATATCTGCTGTAAATACGTACTTATGTGTTCTGAATCTCAGTGATTGACATGAGATCACCTTGTACCATGTGTCCTACTTGTAATATGTCGTTTAATGATTTTCCTGTCGATGTCTTACATGATGCATCGAAGGCTACTCTTAGCTTTGTGGTTCTGCTGTCAGGTTTCAGCACACAATGATGAGGGATGAAATAATGGTTTGTTGGAAGGAGTTTTCGAGGGACAGCTTTCATATGACCCAATTGTTCATATTCGGTCATGAAGTCCACATACGCCTTCCAGATTTTTGAATCTCTCCTTCTTTCTAGTGTGAGGAATCTTTTTTCTGCAGTCTCCACGAGGGCCCCAGGACTGAAGAATGTTCAGCAAACGGCAATTTTACGATAAATCTCCCATCTGCAGCTTTCTGCAAGTTCTCAATGAAATGGCTCTCGCACTCATTTTCAGTTGGTGTACGATGCATTTCTGCTGTTTCCAAGTTGTCTAGGGTCCAGAACCGCTCCATTATGGCATTCGTTTCTTCTCCTGTAGCTACTGCACAAATGGCTGCTGACATCCTTGATTCTTTTATTTTTCCAGCCACAACCCATCCCAATTTGGTCTTTTGCATGATAGGACCAGATGGTATTTTGTGTTGTTGTGGGAGCAATAGTGCATAATAGTGTTCCGCACCGATAAGCATGTCGATTTTGCCAGGTTTGTTGAATTGGGGATTCTGCCAACGGCAGGGTTGGTGGCATGTTCCAATCTTTATTATTTATGCTTTGGGCTGGCTGATCCGTAATAATGTGCGGTAGAATAAATGCTTCGATCCGCATTGTAAAGTCGTTGTATAATGACTTTACCAACAGATTTACACCAGCTCTGCTTGTCTTTTTGTTGTCTACCGATGCCTTCAATTCGTAGTGTGGAGCCGTGTCGTTTTAAAGATAATAAAGAGGCGAGTCGTTCTGATATTACGTTAATCTGTGATCAAGTAGATTTATATTTTTGCTACTTGCTGATGCTACAGTTGGATTTTGTTGCTCCATTGAAGAATTTTCCAAAAGCAGCAGCTTATTGTGTCTTTTGAAGCACCCGAAGCATTTAAAACGACTTGGGCAAACATTTGCCATGTGATCTCCTTTGAAGCAGTTGACGCATAGTTTTTGTCGTTGAATCCAATTCAATCTCTCAGAGGCTGTCTTTGCACGGAAATCGTCGCACCGAAAAATGACATGATTAGACTTCTTGCAATGGAGACAATTCTTCCTTGTAGTTGAGGAGGATGCACAAGTTGCTCCCATCGTATCTTTTTTGGTATTGCTGTGTGTTTTGCTTCCGCTAGCTAAAACACGAACTCTTTGTTCAAGAAACTGGAGCATGGTGTCCTGTTTTGTATTTCCTTCGAGTTGCTTAATGATTGCTCGTACATCGTTTAATTTGTGCTGTCCAGCTTATTTCGTATGACCGCTATTAAAATTGGGTCCCACGTTGAGATGTATACTCTGAGTCCCTTGAGAGATGCAAGTTGATGATATGTCTGTTGGATTGTCGTATGCATCAACCAACATGTTCCATGCGTGAAGGTAGTTATCCTCTTTCAAGTTGATCTGGGGTATTAGTCTTTCTGCCTCACCGATCACGCTTTTTTTTACCACATTTTTGGAATTGTTGGCATGTTGGTCTCGTGTACCATGGACACAAACAAATCAAAGAATTGTGTCCATTTTAATATATCCCCATCAAATTTGGGGATGGTTATGCGAGGCAAGTTAATGTCATTGGTGCACTGCTTATTGCTTCTTGAAGCTAGTGCCTTTTGTACATCTTCTTCTGCCTGTAGATACTCCTTTGTATCATATCCATTGTCTTCTGGGTTTTCAACTTCTTCATACAGCCAAAAATGGACCTCTTGAATTTGTGCCCATACATTCCTTATGAGCTCTAATGCTGCGTGCTCAATAGGGGTGCTTTGGTGCAATATGCGATGTAGTGATGCGATCATTGCCTTTTGTCGCCGGCACAACGCAATCA
Source organism: Drosophila silvestris (assembly GCA_035043445.1). Classification (NCBI taxonomy): domain Eukaryota; kingdom Metazoa; phylum Arthropoda; class Insecta; order Diptera; family Drosophilidae; genus Drosophila; species Drosophila silvestris. The sequence continues at coordinate 3,554 of JAWNMZ010000134.1, forward strand.
CCTTGGGTTCTAAGGTTGATCGCTGGCGCTGTCTATCGCCAATCTCAAGCTTCTTGCTTGTGGCTTGATTTATGGTTTCAGCGTCATTTTTGATTACTGCTAAGTACTTTAGAACTGTTGTTCTAAAGGGTGAAGTATTCATGATTTGTCGGTAGCTTGCCAGATTTTCGTATGACTTCGTCCTTTTCTTGGACAATATTCCATCTCTCATTGAGAGAATCTGCTTTAATTTTGTATTAGCCGGTCTGAGTCTTTCTCTCAGCGGAATCCTTTTTATAATTAGATATCAGCCGTACAATCTCATTGCTAATATCTTGCTGGACATCAAGTAACTCATCGATTGTTACTTTTTCTGATGCCATTTTGACTGATTTTTGTCGCTTGTTGGACTTTTACAGATATGTATTGGTGTATCTGTTTCTTAATCAGCTTGTATATTTGTCGCTTGATGGACTTTGTTATAAGTGACTGATTTTTGCCGCTTGTTGGACTTTTACAGATATGTATTGGTATATCTGTTTCTTAATCAGTTTTTATATTTGTCGCTTGATGGAATTTGTTATAAGTGCTGTGGTCGTTCAACTAACGAGAGCACACTTTTATCCTGATATGTCGCCTTGTTGACAACTTCAAATGTGGATTTTTTTGGAGGTTGGTTATCCTTTTGTCGCTTAGTTGACACCTGCAGGGGAAAAATCACGTCGTGGTCACCAAAATGTTTGTGTATATTTTAAGGGAAGCATTCAGCACATAAACTGACTACTAAAAGTGGTCGCAACTAGCACTTGTAACTAGTTGGACTTACGGACAGGGAGGTCCTTCGATACACACAGTAAGTGCGATGGTAGAAATGAATGAGTAGACTTGTATGAATATACTAAGACTCAAAAAGACACTGACTTTATTGAAGAAAAATGCATGGCTTATATACAGAATTTTTAGATGATAATGTTTGCTTAGGACTAGTTATGCTATTTGCGGGTTGACCTAAGGAATCAATAGTTATCTATGCGTGTACAGATACCATGTCTTAAAATTATCTTATTTACGACTCTGCCTGTGCTACTATCTGCTAATTGCAGGCCGCTCGACAGATGTTGTGAACATACTTCTAATCGCAACCCATGGATTGGGTGTATTTTATTTGGTGTGTATCTGCGCTATCTGCAGCGTACAGCTGGCTTATGATTTATATGAATTTAAACATTCTCCCGGCCGTTGAATCGGTGATCAACCATAATCTAGATTCATTGTGAATCGTCTTGGGGATGCTGATGGCACGGGTGTATTGGCAGCCTCATTCCTTGTAGCTGTTGGTTGCAAGGTCCAAAAGCGTTGCTTTTAGTATGTAGCACAAGGACGGATACTACTAAAGCAGCATAAGCGGCGATATGATGGTGTTGTACGGAACTTATTTAGTCGGGCAGCTCTTGTTTGTTGAGTGCGTTCAATTTTATCTGTGTCCTCGGTTTCCTTGATGGGGCGTTCTTTGGCCCTGTCTTCTGGAAATAACGGTGCAAGCCTGGTTATGGGACGCTTGTAGATGCCTGAGGCAGTCTTAACGTCAACCACACGAACGTGATTATCCTGGCCTGGATATGTGTGTACAATGCGTCCCATTGGCCAACTCATCACAGGTATGTTGTCTTCCTTGACTAGAACAAGCATGCCTTCCTTGATATTGGGGTTGACGGCCTTCCACTTATGTCTGGCTTGCAATTCTTGTAAATATTCCTGTGACCATTGCTTCCAAAATCTTTGCTTGAGTCTGGATACTAGTTCCCATCGTTCTAGTAAGGATTTTTCGTTGCGGTCTGTGTTGACATCGGAGGGAGCAGTCAGCGTTTCACCAATCAGAAACTGTGCTGTGGTGAGGGCTGTGTTGTCCGTAGGGTCATTTGACATTGGTGTAATTGGGCGAGAGTTTAAGATCGCTTCAATTTCGATGATCACCGTATTTAATTCTTCGAATGTTAGAGATGCGGTATTTGTCGTGGTAACCAGTAGTCGTTTTGCAGACTTTACCGCAGCTTCCCATAGGCCTCCAAATGATGGCGCTCGTGGCGGTATGAATTTGAAGGCAACTTGTTTTTTGTTGCAGTGATTGATGATCTCTGCTTGAGCCTTCTCGCCAAATATTGATCCTCCTAGTTCCTTTAGTTCTCGACATAGTTTTGTCGTTCAGGATCTAATATTGTTGTCTAGCAGTTGCTCGTAAGGCTTGAGCACCGCAGTGCATGTTGTCTTCATGCAGCTCTCGTAATACCATCTTCACTATTGGATCGTTGTAAGGCAGCAGAATCTGGTGCCTTGTATTGTAAGGGAGTGGGGCTTACTCCAATCTACCTCCAACTCCCATGAGTCCATCTGACCCTTGTATTGGTGAGAGTGATGAGATAGGACTCTTTTTGTCCAGTGTATTGTGGCGCTTGAAACCTTTCAGCTCAGCTGCAAATTTAGCTTGCTGTATTGTTTGTTGAAATATATTGCGAGCGCAGTCCAGCTCCATTTTACACAGCGTCGTCGTTGCTGATCTGTATTGCTTGTAGCAGAATCGCAACATGTAATCCACAATGCGTTGTAACTTGTAAAATGAGTTGCTGTGTCGACAGGTGTACAAATCTTCGCCTATTGTTGATTGAGTTGCAGCTAGGCTTATATGCTTTGTTTTCCTTTCCAGGTTGCTCGGAGAGATGCTGGGAGGGGCTATCCAATTGTCTGGAGTGCCATATTTTGCCTTGTCACTGCCTGAATTTTCCACTCGAGACTTTGAGCATAGTAAATGCTCAGATATTTGCTTGTTTTTGTACGTTGCGCGGACACATATTGCTGCGCCATATGCCTGCTCTGAAGCATCCACAAATGTGTGCAATTCCTTCGTAACTGGAGTCTTTCCATCGTATATGTGCCTTGGAATTTGCATCGAGTTAAGGCTTTGCAAGTCCTCTTTATAGTCCTTCCACTCGTTCTGAAGATTCGCAGGTAATTCGTCGTCCCAGTCGAGTTTTGATTCCCAGAGTCGTTGCATGAAAATTTTTGCTTTTACCTCGACTGGAGCGAACAGGCCTAGAGGGTCGAAGATCTTTGCCAGCTCCGAGCAAATTACACGTTTTGTAATCTTTTTTGCTGTGCTGGTTTGTGTGCGGCCGCAAAGTTGATCCCTTATTGGCATCCAAATAAGGCCCAATGTCTTAACACTGTAGTGTTCCAGTGTTTCGTCAAGATTAATATCGCTTACTATGTCGTCCTTGGGAATTCCTTGAAGAATTTGCTCATTGTTTGAGCACCATTTGTGTAATTTGAATCCGTTGGGGAGCAGTATATTTACCAACTCCTGTCGAATTTGGATTGCTTCCTGTATCGAGTCTGCTCCTGTGAGGCAATCATCTACGTAGAAGTCATTCCTTAAGGCAGAGGATCCTAATGGTGATCTGCTTATATGAAGTGAGGCTAAGTGATTTAGACACTTAGTTGCCAAAAACGGAGCCGATGCTGTTCCATATGTGATCGTTTTTAATCGATAGTATTTTAACTCATCATTTGGATTTTTTCTCCAAACTATCATTTGATTAAATTGGTGTTCAGGGTTTATCCTTATTTGGCGATACATCTTTTCGATATCTGCTGTAAATACGTACTTATGTGTTCTGAATCTCAGTAGAATTGACATGAGATCGCTTTGTACCATGTGTCCTACTTGTAATATGTCGTTTAATGATTTTCCTGTCGATGTCTTACATGATGCATCGAAGGCTACTCTTAGCTTTGTGGTGCTGCTGTCAGGTTTCAGCACACAATGATGAGGGATGAAATAATGGTTTGTTGGAAGGAGTTTTCGAGGGACAGCTTTCATATGACCCAATTGTTCATATTCGGTCATGAAGTCCAAATACGCCTTCCAGATTTTTGAATCAGTCCTTCTTTCTAGTGCGAGGAATCTTTTTTCTGCAGTCTCACACGAGGGCCCCAGGGCTGAAGAATGTTCGGCAAACGGCAATTTTACGATAAATCTCCCATCTGCAGCATTCTGCAAGTTCTCAATGAAATGGCTCTCGCACTCATTTTCAGTTGGTGTACGATGCATTTCTGCTGTTTCCAAGTTGTCTAGGGTCCAGAACCGCTCCATTATGGCATTCGTTTCTTCTCCTGTAGCTACTGCACAAATGACTGCTGACATCCTTGATTCTTTTATTTTTCCAGCCACAACCCATCCCAATTTGGTCTTTTGCATGATAGGACCAGATGGTATTTTGTGTTGTTGTGGGAGCAATAGTGCATAATAGTGTTTCGCACCGATAAGCATGTCGATTTTGCCAGGTTTGTTGAATTGGTGACTTGCCAACGGTAGGGTTGGTGGCATGTTCCAATCTTTATTATTTATGCTTTGGGCTGGCTGATCCGTAATAATGTGCGGTAGAATAAATGCTTCGATCCGCATTATAAAGTCGTTGTATAATGACTTTACCAACAAATTTACACCAGCTCTGCTTGTCTTTTGTTGTCTACCGATGCCTTCAATTCGCAGTGTGGAGCCGTGTCGTTTTAAAGATAATATAGAGGCGAGTCGTTCTGATATTACGTTAATCTGTGATCAAATACATTTATATTTTTGCTACTTGCTGATGCTACAATTGGATTTTGTTGCTCCATTGAAGAATTTTCCAAAAGCAGCAGCTTATTGTGTCTTTTGAAGCACCCGAAGCATTTAAAACGACTTGGGCAAACATTTGCCATGTGATCTCCTTTGAAGCATTTGACGCATAGTTTTTGTCGTTGAATCCAATTCAATCTCTCAGAGGCTGTCTTTGCACGGAAATCGTTGCACCGGAAAATGATATGATTAGACTTCTTGCAATAGAGACAATTCTTCCTTGTAGTTGAGGAGGATGCACAAGTTGCTCCCATCGTATCTTTTTTGGTATTGCTGTGTGTTTTGCTTCCGCTAGCTGAAACACGAACTCTTTGTTCAAGAAACTGGAGCATAGTGTCCTGTTTTTGTATTTGCTTCGAGTTGCTTAATGATTGCTCGTACATCGTTTTATTTGTGCTGTCCAGCTTATTTCGTATGACCGCTATTAAAATTGGGTCCCACGTTGAGATGTCTACTCCGAGTCCCTTGAGAGATGCAAGGGACTCCAAAGTGACTATGTATAGTTCCTTAAGCGATTTTATATTGTCGTTAATGGCTTGTTGCATTAAAAATTGGTTCAATACCGTTGATGCTATGTTTCTTGGATTGTCGTATGCGTCAACCAACATGTTCCATGCGTGAAGATAGTTATCCTCTTTCAAGTGGATTTGGCGTAGTTGATCTGCCTCACCGATCACGCTGGTTTTTCTATACCACATTTTTCGTTGTTGGCATGTTGATCTCGTGTACCATGGACACAAACATATCAAAGAATTGTGTCCATTTTAATATATCCCCATCAAATTTGGGGATGGTTATGCGAGGCAAGTTTATGTCATTGGTGCACTGCTTATTGCTTCTTGAAGCTAGTGCCTTTTGTACATCTTCTTCTGCCTGTAGATACTCCTTTGTATCATATCCATTGTCTTCTGGGTTTTCAACTTCTTCATACAGCCAAAAATGGACCTCTTGAATTTGTGCCCATACATTCCTTATGAGCTCTAATGCTGCGTGCTCAATAGGGGTGCTTTGGTGCAATATGCGATGTAGTGATGCGATCATTGCCGTTTGTCGCCGGCACAACGCAATCACCTTGGGTTCTAAGGTTGATCGCTGGCGCTGTCTATCGCCAATCTCAAGCTTCTTGCTTGTGGCTTGATTTATGGTTTCAGCATCATTTTTGATTACTGCTAAGTACTTTAGAACTGTTGTTCTTATGTCCTCTTAGTAGGTGAAGTATTCATGATTTTTCGGTAGCTTGCCAGATTTTCGTATGACTTCGTCCTTTTCTTGGACAGTATTCCATCTCTCATTGAGAGAATCTGCTTTAATTTTGTATTAGCCGGTCTGAGTCTTTCTCTCAGCGGAATCCTTTTTATAATTAGATATCAGCCGTACAATCTCATTGCTAATATCTTGCTGGACATCAAGTAACTCATCGATGGTTACTTTTTCTGATGCCATTTTGACTGATTTTTGTCGCTTGTTGGACTTTTACAGATATGTATTGGTGTATCTGTTTCTTAATCAGTTTTTATATTTGTCGCTTGATGGAATTTGTTATAAGTGCTGTGGTCGTTCAATTAACGAGAGCACACTTTTATCCTGATATGTCGCCTTGTTGACAACTTCAAATGTGGATTTTTGTGGAGGTTGGTTATCCTTTTGTCGCTTAGTTGACACCTGCAGAGGAAAAATCACGTCGGCGTCACCAAAATGTTTGTGTATATTTTAAGGAAAGCATTCAGCACATAAACTGACTACTAAAAGTGGTCACAACTAGCACTTGTAACTAGTTGGACTTACGGAGAGGGAGGTCCCTTGATACACACAGTAAGTGCGATGGTAGAAATGAATGAGTAGACTTGTATGAATATACTAAGACTCAAAAAGACACTGACTTTATTGAAGAAAAATGCATGGTTTATATACAGAATTTTTAGATGATAATGTTTGCTTAGGACTAGTTATGCTATTTGCGGGTTGACCTAAGCAATCAATAGCTATCTATGCGTGTACAGATACCATGTCTTAAAATTATCTTATTTACGACTCTGCCTGTGCTACTATCTGCCAATTGCAGGCCGCTCGACAGATGTTGTGAACATACTTCTAATCGCAACCCATGGATTGGGTGTATTTTATTTGGTGTGTATCTGCGCTATCTGCAGCGTACAGCTGGCTTATGATTTATATGAATTTAAACATTCTCCCGGCCGTTGAATCGGTGATCAACCATCATCTAGATCCAGTGTGAATCGTCTTGGGGATGCTGATGGCACGGGTGTATTGGCAGCCCAATTCCTTGTAGCTGTTGGTTGCAAGGTCCAAAAGCGTTGCTTCTAGTAAGTAGCACAAGGACGGATACTACTAAAGCAGCATAAGCGGCGATATGATGGTGTTGTACGGAACTTATTTAGTCGGGCAGCTCTTGTTTGTTGAGTGCGTTCAATTTTATCTGTGTCCTCGGTTTCCTTGATGGGGCGTTCTTTGGCCATGTCTTCTGGAAATAACGGTGCAAGCCTGGTTATGGGACGCTTGTAGATGCCTGAGGCAGTCTTAACGTCAACCACACGAACGTGATTATCCTGGCCTGGATATGTGTGTACAATGCGTCCCATTGGCCAACCATCATCACATGCCTTCCTTGATATTGGGGTTGACGGCCTTCCACTTATGTTTGGCTTGCAATTCTTGGAAATATTCCTGTGACCCTTGCTTCCAAAATCCTTGCTTGAGTCTGGATACTAGTTCCCACCGTTTTAGTAAGGATTTTTCGTTGCGGTCTGTGTTGACATCGGGGGGAGCAGTCAGCGTTTCACCAATCAGAAAATGTGCTGCGGTGAGGGCTGTGTTGTCCGTAGGGTCATTTGACATTGGTGTAATTGGGCGAGAGTTTAAGATCGCTTCAATTTCGATGATCACCGTGTTTAATTCTTCGAATGTTAGAGATGCGGTATTTGTCGTGGTAACCAGTAGTCGTTTTGCAGACTTTACCGCAGCTTCCCATAGGCCTCCAAATGATGGCGCTCGTGGCGGTATGAATTTGAAGGCAACTTGTTTTTTGTTGCAGTGATTGATGATCTCTGCTTGAGCCTTCTCGCCAAATATTGATCCTCCTAGTTCCTTTAGTTGGTGGTTTGCTCCAACAAAGTTGGTGGCATTGTCACAATGAATGGTTTGACATTTGCCGCGGCGGCTTAGGAAGCGCCGCAGGGCTCCTAGAAAGGCATTTGTAGTCAGATCGCTCACCAGCTCGAGGTGGACCGCCTTTGTAGAGAAGCAACAGAATACGGTTATGTATGCCTTATCTGGTCTTTTTCCGCGAACTTTATGATGAATCCAAATTGGTCCGCAATAGTCTACGCCTGTAGTGAGAAACGGGCGTGTTGGTGTTACTCGATCGGCTGGCAGATTGCCCATAATTTGATTCATTAACTTGGGTTTTGCCTTGTTGCACTTCACACAGTTGTGAACGATATTTCTCGACATAGTTTTGTCGTTCAGGATCTAATATTGTTGTCTAGCAGTTGCTCGTAGCTTGAGCACCGCAGTGCATGTTGTCTTCATGCAGCTTCGTAATATCTTCACTATTGGATCGTTGTAAGGCAGCAGAATCTGGTGCCTTGTATTGTAAGGGAGTGGGGCTTACTCCAATCTACCTCCAACTCCCATGAGTCCATCTGACCCTTGTATTGGTGAGAGTGATGAGATAGGACTCTTTTTGTCCACTGTATTGTGGCGCTTGAAACCTTTCAGCTCAGCTGCAAATTTAGCTTGCTGTATTGTTTGTAGAAATATATTGCGAGCGCAGTCCAGCTCCATTTTACACAGCGTCGTCGTTGCTGATCTGTATTGCTTGTAGCAGAATCGCAACATGTAATCCACAATGCGTTGTAACTTGTAAAATGAGTTGCTGTGTCGACAGGTGTACAAATCTTCGCCTATTGTTGATTGAGTTGCAGCTAGGCTTATATGCTTTGTTTTCCTTTCCAGGTTGCTCGGAGAGATGCTGGGAGGGGCTATCCAATTGTCTGGAGTGCCATGCAAAAATAGTGGTCCTTAGAGCCATAGACTGTGCTCGTGTAACTTTCGTGCGGATATTCCTCTAGAGAGCACATCTGCTGCGTTGTTGGCAGACGATACATGCCGCCAATTATTTTGCCTTGTCACTGCCTGAATTCTCCACTCGAGACTTTGAGCATAGTAAATGCTCAGATATTTGCTTGTTTTTGTACGTTGCGCGGACACATATTGCTGCGCCATATGCCTGCTCTGAAGCATCCACAAATGTGTGCAATTCCTTCGTAACTGGAGTCTTTCCATCGTATATGTGCCTTGGAATTTGCATCGAGTTAAGGCTTTGCAAGTCCTCTCTATAGTCCTTCCACTCGTTCTGAAGATTCGCAGGTAATTCGTCGTCCCAGTCGAGTTTTGATTCCCAGAGTCGTTGCATGAAAATTTTTGCTTTTACCTCGACTGGAGCGAACAGGCCTAGAGGGTCGAAGATCTTTGCCAGCTCCGAGCAAATTACACGTTTTGTAATCCTTTTTGCTGTGCTGGTTTGTGTGCGGCCGCAAAGTTGATCCCTTATTGGCATCCAAATAAGGCCCAATGTCTTAACACTGTAGTGTTCCAGTGTTTCGTCAAGATTAATATCGCTTACTATGTCGTCCTTGGGAATTCCTTGAAGAATTTGCTCATTGTTTGAGCACCATTTGTGTAATTTGAATCCGTTGGGGAGCAGTATATTTACCAACTCCTGTCGAATTTGGATTGCTTCCTGTATCGAGTCTGCTCCTGTGAGGCAATCATCTACGTAGAAGTCATTCCTTAAGGCAGAGGATCCTAATGGTGATCTGCTTATATGAAGTGAGGCTAAGTGATTTAGACACTTAGTTGCCAAAAACGGAGCCGATGCTGTTCCATATGTGATCGTTTTTAATCGATAGTATTTTAACTCATCATTTGGATTTTTTCTCCAAACTATCATTTGATTAAATTGGTGTTCAGGGTTTATCCTTATTTGGCGATACATCTTTTCGATATCTGCTGTAAATACGTACTTATGTGTTCTGAATCTCAGTAGAATTGACATGAGATCGCTTTGTACCATGTGTCCTACTTGTAATATGTCGTTTAATGATTTTCCTGTCGATGTCTTACATGATGCATCGAAGGCTACTCTTAGCTTTGTGGTGCTGCTGTCAGGTTTCAGCACACAATGATGAGGGATGAAATAATGGTTTGTTGGAAGGAGTTTTCGAGGGACAGCTTTCATATGACCCAATTGTTCATATTCGGTCATGAAGTCCACATACGCCTTCCAGATTTTTGAATCAGTCCTTCTTTCTAGTGCGAGGAATCTTTTTTCTGCAGTCTCACACGAGGGCCCCAGGGCTGAAGAATGTTCGGCAAACGGCAATTTTACGATAAATCTCCCATCTGCAGCATTCTGCAAGTTCTCAATAAAATGGCTCTCGCACTCCTTTTCAGTTGGTGTACGATGCCTTTCTGCTGTTTCCAAGTTGTCTAGGGTCCAGAATCGCTCCATTATGGCATTCATTTCTTCTCCTGTAGCTACTGCACAAATGGCTGCTGACATCCTTGACTCTTTTATTTTTCCAGCCACAAGCCATCCGAACTTGGTCTTTTGCATGATAGGACCAGATGGTATTTTGTGTTGTTGTGGGAGCAATAGTGCATAATAGTGTTCCGCACCGATAAGCATGTCGATTTTGCCAGGTTTGTTGAATTGGGGATCTGCCAACGGTAGGGTTGGTGGCATGGTCCAATCTTTATTATTTATGCTTTGGGCTGGCTGATCCGTAATAATGTGCGGTAGAATAAATGCTTCGATCCGCATTGTAAAGTCGTTGTATAATGACTTTACCAACAGAATCCAGAGTCCAGCAAAGTCAAGTAGCTTGTCTTCCATTGTTTCCTGGACTATTACTTTTTTTGCTACTTGCTGATGCTACAATTGGATTTTGTTGCTCCATTGAAGAATTTTCCAAATGCAGCAGCGTGTTGTGTCTTTTGAAGCACTTGAAGCATTTAAAACGACTTGGGCAAACATTTGCCATGTGATCTACTTTGAGGCAGTTGACGCATAGTTTTTGTCGTTGAATCCAATTCAATCTCTCAGAGGCTGTCTTTGCACGGAAATCGTTGCACCGAAAAATAATATGATTAGACTTCTTGCAATAGAGACAATTCTTCCTTGTAGTTGAGGAGGATGCACAAGTTGCTCCCATCGTATCTTTTTTGGTATTGCTGTGTGTTTTGCTTCCGCTAGCTAAAACACGAACTCTTTGTTCAAGAAACTGGAGCATGGTGTCCTGTTTTTGTATTTCTTCGAGTTGCTTAATGATTGCTCGTACATCGTTTTATTTGTGCTGTCCAGCTTATTTCGTATGACCGCTATTAAAATTGGGTCCCACGTTGAGATGTCTACTCCGAGTCCCTTGAGAGATGCAAGGGACTCCAAAGTGACTATGTATAGTTCCTTAAGCGATTTTATATTGTCGTTAATGGCTTGTTGCATTAAAAATTGGTTCAATACCGTTGATGCTATGTTTCTTGGATTGTCGTATGCGTCAACCAACATGTTCCATGCGTGAAGATAGTTATCCTCTTTCAAGTGGATTTGGCGTAGTTGATCTGCCTCACCGATCACGCTGGTTTTTCTATACCACATTTTTCGAATTGTTGGCATGTTGGTCTCGTGTACCATGGACACAAACATATCAAAGAATTGTGTCCATTTTAATATATCCCCATCAAAGAGGCAAGTTTATGTCATTGGTGCACTGCTTATTGCTTTCGAAGCTAGTGCCTTTTGTACATCTTCTTCTGCCTGTATTGTATTGTATTATCCATTGTCTTCTGGGTTTTCAACTTCTTCATACAGCCAAAAATGGACCTCTTGAATTTGTGCCCATACATTCCTTATGAGCTCTAATGCTGCGTGCTCAATAGGGGTGCTTTGGTGCAATATGCGATGTAGTGATGCGATCATTGCCCTTTGTCGCGGCACAACGCAATTACCTTGGGTTCTAAGGTTGATCGCTGGCGCTGTCTATCGCCAATCTCAAGCTTCTTGCTTGTGGCTTGATTTATGGTTTCAGCGTCATTTTTAATTACTGCTAAGTACTTTAGAACTGTTGTTCTTATGTCCTCATAGTAGGTGAAGTATTCATGATTCATGAATCCTTTTTATAATTAGATATCAGCCGTACAATCTCATTGCTAATATCTTGCTGGACATCAAGTAACTCATCGATGGTTACTTTTTCTGATGCCATTTTGACTGATTTTTGTCGCTTGTTGGACTTTTACAGATATGTATTGGTGTATCTGTTTCTTAATCAGTTTTTATATTTGTCGCTTGATGGAATTTGTTATAAGTGCTGTGGTCGGTCAACTAACGAGAGCACACTTTTATCCTGATATGTCGCCTCGTTGACAACTTCAAATGTGGATTTTTTGGAGGTTGGTTATCCTTTTGTCGCTTAGTTGACACCTGCAGAGGAAAAATCACGTCGGGGTCACCAAAATGTTTGTGTATATTTTAAGGGAAGCATTCAGCACATAAACTGACTACTAAAAGTGGTCGCAACTAGCACTTGTAACTAGTTGGACTTACGGAGAGGGAGGTCCTTCGATGCACACAGTAAGTGCGATGGTAGAAATGAATGAGTAGACTTGTATGAATATACTAAGACTCAAAAAGACACTGACTTTATTGAAGAAAAATGCATGGTTTTTATACAGAATTTTTAGATGATAATGTTTGCTTAGGACTAGTTATGCTATTTGCGGGTTGACCTAAGCAATCAATAGCTATCTATGCGTGTACAGATACCATGTCTTAAAATTATCTTATTTACGACTCTGCCTGTGCTACTATCTGCTAATTGCAGGCCGCTCGACAGATGTTGTGAACATACTTCTAATCGCAACCCATGGATTGGGTGTATTTTATTTGGTGTGTATCTGCGCTATCTGCAGCGTACAGCCGGCTTATGATTTATATGAATTTAAGCATTCTCCCGGCCGTTAAATCGGTGATCAACCATCATCTAGATCCAGTGTGAATCGTCTTGGGGATGCTGATGGCACGGGTGTAATGGCAGCCTCATTCCTTGTAGCTGTTGGTTGCAAGGTCCAAAAGCGTTGCTTCCGTAGTGTATGATGGTGAGGATGGTGTTGTACGGAACATATTTAGTCGGACAGCTCTTGTTTGTTGAGTGCGTTCAATTTTATCTGAGTCCTCGGTTTCCTTGATAGGGCGTTCTTTGGCCATGTCTTCTGGAAATAACGGCGCAAGCCTGGTTATGGGACGCTTGTAGATGCCTGAGGCAGTTTTAATGTCAACCACACGAACGTGATTATCCTGGCCTGGATATGTGTGTACAATGCGTCCCATTGGCCAACTCATCACAGGTATGTTGTCTTCCTTGACTAGAACAAGCATGCCTTCCTTGATATTGGGGTTGACGGCCTTCCACTTATGTCTGGCTTGCAATTCTTGTAAATATTCCTGTGACCATTGCTTCCAAAATCCTTGCTTGAGTCTGGATACTAGTTCCCATCGTTTTAGTAAGGATTTTTCGTTGCGGTCTGAGTTGACATCGGAGGGAGCAGTCAGCGTTTCACCAATCAGAAACTGTGCTGGGGTGAGGGCTGTGTTGTCCGTAGGGTCATTTGACATTGGTGTAATTGGGCGAGAGTTTAAGATCGGAATACGGCTATGTATGCCTTATCTGGTCTTTTTCCGCGAACTTTATGATGAATCCAAATTGGTCCGCAATAGTCTACGCCTGTAGTGAGAAACGGGCGTGTTGGTGTTACTCGATCGGCTGGCAGATTGCCCATAATTTGATTCATTAACTTGGGTTTTGCCTTGTTGCACTTCACACAGTTGTGAACGATATTTCTCGACATAGTTTCGTCGTTTAGGATGCAATATTGTTGTCTAGCAGTTGCTCGTAAGGTTTGAGCACCGCAGTGCATGTTGTCTTCATGCACCTTCACTATTGGATCGTTGTAAGGCAGCAGAATCTGGTGCCTTGCATTGTAAGGGAGTGGGGCTTACTCCAATCTACCTCCAACTCGCATGCGTCCATCTGACCCTTGTATTGGTGAGAGTGATGAGATTGGATTCTTTTTGTCCACTGTATTGTGGCGCTTGAAACCTTTCAGCTCAGCTGTAAATTTAGCTTGCTGTATTGTTTGTAGAGTTATATTGCGAGCGCAGTCCAGCTCCATTTTACACAGCGTCGTCGTTGCTGATCTGTATTGCTTGTAGCAGAATCGCAACATGTAATCCACAATGCGTTGTAACTTGTAAAATGAGTTGCTGTGTCGACAGGTATATAACTCTTCGCCTATTGTAGATTGAGTTGCAGCTAGGCTTATATGCTTTGTTTTCCTTTCCAGGTTGCTCGGAGAGATGCTGGGAGGGGCTATCCAATTGTCTGGAGTGCCATGCAAAAATAGTGGTCCTTAGAGCCATAGACTGTGCTCGTGTAACTTTCGTGCGGATATTCCTCTTGAGAGCACATCTGCTGCGTTGTTGGCAGACGATACATGCCGCCAATTATTTTGACTTGTCACTGCTTGAATTTTCGCTATTCGGTTGGCCACAAACGTATGATATGTGGAAGACGGTGCATTGATCCACGAAAGAACAACGGTAGAATCCGACCAAAAGTATCCTGGCACTGTGGTGGAGTCAAGGTTGATATCGCGTCGAATTCTGTCCGCGAGCTCAGCACCCAATAATGCAGCACATAGTTCTAGACGAGGTAGTGACTGTTTTGCGGTTGGAGCCACTCGAGACTTTGAGCATAGTAAACGCACAGATATTTGCTTGTTTTTGTACGTTGCGCGTACATATATTGCTGCGCCATATGCATGCTCTTAAGCATCCATAAATTTGTGCAATCGAGTTTTGATTCCCAGAGTCGTTGCATGAAAATGTTTGCTTTTACCACAACTGGAGCGAACCGGCCTAGAGGGTCGAAGATCTTTGCCAGCTCGCGAGCAAATTACACGTTTTGTAATCCTTTTTGCTGTGCTGGTTTGTGTTCGGCCGCAAAGTTGATCCCTTTTTGGCATCCAAATAAGGCCCAATGTCTTAACACTGTAGTGTTCCAGTGTTTCGTCAAGATTAATATCGCTTACTATGTCGTCCTTGGGAATTCCTTGAAGAGTTTGCTCATTGTTTGAGTTGCCAAAAACGGAGCCGATGCTGTTCCATATGTGATCGTTTTTAATCGATAATATTTTAACTCATCATTTGGATTATGTCTCCAAACTATCATTTGATTAAATTGGTGTTCAGGGTTTATCCATATTTGGCGATACATCTTTTCGATATCTGCTGTAAATACGTACTTATGTGTTCTGAATCTCAGTAGAATTGACATGAGATCACTTTGTACCATGTGTCCTACTTGTAATATGTCGTTTAATGATTTTCCTGTCGATGTCTTACATGATGCATCGAAGGCTACTCTTAGCTTTGTGGTGCTGCTGTCAGGTTTCAGCACACAATGATGAGGGATGAAATAATGGTTTGTTGGAAGGAGTTTTCGAGGGACAGCTTTCATATGACCCAATTGTTCATATTCGGTCATGAAGTCCACATACGCCTTCCAGATTTTTGAATCTCTCCTTCTTTCTAGTGCGAGGAATCTTATTTCTGCAGTCTCCAACGAGGGCCCCAGGGCTGAAGAATGTTCAGCAAACGGCAATTTTACGATAAATCTCCCATCTGCAGCATTCTACAAGTTCTGAATGAAATGGCTCTCGCACTCCTTTTCAGTTGGTGTACGATGCCTTTCTGCTGTTTCCAAGTTGTCTAGGGTCCAGAATCGCTCCATTATGGCATTCGTTTCTTCTCCTATAGCTACTGCACAAATGGCTGCTGACATCCTTGATTCTTTTATTTTTCCAGCCACAACCCATGCCAATTTGGTCTTTTGCATGATAGGACCAGATGGTATTTTGTGTTGTTGTGGGAGCAATAGTGCATAATAGTGTTCCGCACCGATAAGCATGTCGATTTTGCCAGGTTTGTTGAATTGGGGATCTGCCAACGGTAGGGTTGCTGGCATGTTCCAATCTTTATTATTTATGCTTTGGGCTGGCTGATCCGTAATAATGTGCCGTATAATAAATGCTTCGATCCGCATTGTAAAGTCGTTGAATCATGACTTTACCAACAGATTTACACCAGCTCTGCTTGTCTTTTGTTGTCTACCGATGCATTCAATTCGTAGTGTGGAGTCGTGTCGTTTTAAAGATAATAAAGAGGCGAGTCGTTCTGATATTACGTTAATCTGTGATCAAGTAGATTTATATTTTTGCTACTTGATGATGCTACAATTGGATTTTGTTGCTCCATTGAAGAATTTTCCAAATGCAGCAACGTGTTGTGTCGTTTGAAGCACTTGAAGCATTTAAAACGACTTGGGCAAACATTTGCCATGTGATCTCCTTTGAGGCAGTTGCCGCATAGTTTTTGTCGTTGAATCCAATTCAATCTCTCAGAGGCTGTCTTTGCACGGAAATCGACTTCTTGCAATAGAGTCAATTCTTCCTTGTAGTTGAGGAGGATGCACAAGTTGCTCCCATCGAATCTTTTTTGGTATTGCTGTGTGTTTTGCTTCCGTTAGTTAAAACACGAACTCTTTGTTCAAGAAACTGGAGCATGGTGTCCAGTTTTTGTATTTCCTTCGAGTTGCTTAATGATTGCTCGTACATCGTTTTATTTGTGCTGTCCAGCTTATTTCGTATGACCGCTATTAAAATTGGGTCCCACGTTGAGATGTCTACTCCGAGTCCCTTGAGAGATGCAAGGGACTCCAAAGTGACTATGTATAGTTCCTTAAGCGATTTTATATTGTCGTTAATGGCTTGTTGCATTAAAAATTGGTTCAATACCGTTGATGCTATGTTTCTTGGATTGTCGTATGCGTCAACCAACATGTTCCATGCGTGAAGATAGTTATCCTCTTTCAAGTATTAGTCTTTCTGCCTCAACGATCACGCTGGTTTTTATATACCACATTTTTCGAATTGTTGGCATGTTGGTCTCGTGTACCATGGACACAAACATATCAAAGAATTGTGTCCATTTTAATATATCCCCATCAAATTTGGGGATGGTTATGCGAGGCAAGTTAATGTCATTGGTGCACTGCTTATTGCTTCTTGAAGCTAGTGCTTTTTGTACATCTTCTTCTGCCTTTAGATACTCCTTTGTATCATATCCATTGTCTTCTGGGTTTTCAACTTCTTCATACAGCCAAAAATGGACCTCTTGAATTTGTGCCCATAGATTCCTTATGAGCTCTAATGCTGCGTGCTCAATAGGGGTGCTTTGGTGCAATGTGCGATGTAGTGATGCGATCATTGGCCTTTGTCGCCGGCACAACGCAATCACATTGGGTTCTAAGGTTGATCGCTGGCGCTGTCTATCGCCAATCTCAAGCTTCTTGCTTGTGGCTTGATTTATGGTTTCAGCGTCATTTTTGATTACGTCTAAGTACTTTAGAACTGTTGTTCTTATGTCCTCATAGTAGGTGAAGTATTCATGATTTTTCGGTAGCTCGCCAGATTTTCGTATGACTTCGTCCTTTTCTTGGACAATATTCCACCTCTCATTGAAAGAATCTGCTTTAATATTGTGATAGCCGGTCTGAGACTTTCTTTCAGCGGAATCCTTTTTATAATTAGATATCAGCCGTACAATCTCATTGCTAATATCTTGCTGGACATCAAGTAACTCATCAATGGTTACTTTTTCTGATGCCATTTTGACTGGTTTTTGTCGCTTGTTGGACTTTTACAGATATATATTGGTGTATCTGTTTCTTAATCAGTTTTTATATTTGTCACTTGATGGACTTTGTTATAAGTGTTATAAGTTAACGAGAGCACACTTTTATCCTGATATGTCGCCTAGTTGACAACTTCAGACGGTCTCACTAACACCGATATAGTGAACTGTGTTAGGAGATAGCAAGTATCCTGTTGATTGTCGCCTTGTTGACAACTTCAAATGTGGATTTTTTGGAGGTTGGTTATCCTCTTGTCGCCTAGTTGACAACTGCAGAGGAATAATCACGTCGGGGTCACCAAAATGTTTGTGTATATTTTAAGGGAAGCATTCAGCACATAAACTGACTACTAAAAGTGGTCGCAACTAGCACTTGTAATTAGTTAGACTTACGGAGAGGAGTACACACAGTAAGTGCGATGGTAGAAATGAATGAGTAGACTTGTATGAATATACTAAGACTCTGAAAGACACTGACTTTATTGAAGAAAAATTCATGGTTTACATACAGAAATTTTAGATTATAATGTTTGCTTAGGACTAGTTATGCTATTTGCGGTTTGACCTAAACAATCAATAGCTATCTATGGGTGTACAGATACCATGTCTGAAAATTATCTTATTTAAGACGCTGCCTGTGCTACTATCTGCTAATTGCAGGCCGCTCGACAGATGGTGTGAACATATTTCTAATCGCAACCCATGGATTGGGTATATTTTATTTGCTGTATCTCTGCGCTATCTGCAGCGTACAGCTGGCTTATGATTTATATGAATCTAAACATTCTCCCGGCCGTTGAATCGGTGATCAACCATCATCTAGATCCAGTGTGAATCGTCTTGGGGATGCTGATGGCACGGGTGTAATGGCAGCCTCATTCCTTGCAGCTGTTGGTTGCAAGGTCCAAAAGCGTTGCTTCCGTAGTGTATGATGGTGATGATGGTGTTGTATGGAACATATTTAGTCGGACAGCTCTTGTCTGTTGAGTGCGTTCAATTTTATCTGTGTCCTCGGTTTCCTTGATGGGGCGTTCTTTGGGCATGTCTTCTGGAAATAACGGCGCAAGCCTGGTTATGGGACGCTTGTAGATGCCTGAGGCACTTTTAACGTCAACCACACGAACGTGATTATCCTGGCCTGGATATGTGTGTACAATGCGTCCCATTGGCCAACTCATCACAGGTATGTTGTCTTCCTTGACTAGAACAAGCATGCCTTCCTTGATATTGGGGTTGACGGCCTTCCACTTATGTCTGGCTTGCAATTCTTGTAAATATTCCTGTGACCATTGCTTCCAAAATCCTTGCTTGAGTCTGGATACTAGTTCCCATCGTTTTAGTAAGGATTTTTCGTTGCGGTCTGAGTTGACATCGGAGGGAGCAGTCAGCGTTTCACCAATCAGAAACTGTGCTGGGGTGAGGGCTGTGTTGTCCGTAGGGTCATTTGACATTGGTGTAATTGGGCGAGAGTTTAAGATCGCTTCAATTTCGATGATCACCGTATTTAATTCTTCGAATGTTAGAGATGCGGTATTTGTCGTGGTAACCAGTAGTCGTTTTGCAGACTTTACCGCAGCTTCCCATAGGCCTCCAAATGATGGCGCTCGTGGCGGTATGAATTTGAGACAAATATTGATCCTCCTAGTTCCTTTCGTTGGTGGTTTGCTCCAACAAAGTTGGTGGCATTGTCACAATGAATGGTTTGACATTTGCCGCAGCGGCTTAGGAAGCGCCGCAGGGTTCCTAGAAAGGCATTTGTAGTCAGATCGCTCACCAGCTCAAGGTGGACCGCCTTTGTAGAGAAGCAACAGAATACGGCTATGTATGCCTTATCTGGTCTTTTTCCGCGAACTTTATGATGAATCCAAATTGGTCCGCAATAGTCTACGCCTGTAGTGAGAAACGGGCGTGTTGGTGTTACTCGATCGTCTGGCAGATTGCCCATAATTTGATTCATTAACTTGGGTTTTGCCTTGTTGCACTTCACACAGTTGTGAACGATATTTCTCGACATAGTTTCGTCGTTTAGGATGCAATATTGTTGTCTAGCAGTTGCTCGTAAGGTTTGAGCACCGCAGTGCATGTTGTCTTCATGCACCTTCACTATTGGATCGTTGTAAGGCAGCAGAATCTGGTGCCTTGCATTGTAAGGGAGTGGGGCTTACTCCAATCTACCTCCAACTCGCATGCGTCCATCTGACCCTTGTATTGGTGAGAGTGATGAGATTGGATTCTTTTTGTCCACTGTATTGTGGCGCTTGAAACCTTTCAGCTCAGCTGTAAATTTAGCTTGCTGTATTGTTTGTAGAGTTATATTGCGAGCGCAGTCCAGCTCCATTTTACACAGCGTCGTCGTTGCTGATCTGTATTTCTTGTAGCAGAATCGCAACATGTAATCCACAATGCGTTGTAACTTGTAAAATGAGTTGCTGTGTCGAGAGGTGTACAACTCTTCGCCTATGGTTTATTGAGTTGCAGCTAGGCTTATATGCTTTGTTTTCCTTTCCAGGTTGCTCGGAGAGATGACGGGAGAGGCTATCCAATTGTCTGGAGTGCGATGCAAAAATAGTGGTCCTTAGAGCCATATACTGTGCTCGTGTAACTTTCGTGCGGATATTCCTCTTGAGAGCACATCTGCTGCGTTGTTGGCAGACGATTCATGCCGCCAATTATTTTGCCTTGTCACTGCCTGAATTTTCCACTCGAGACTTTGAGCATAGTGAATGCTCAGATATTTGCTTGTTTTTGTACGTTGCGCGGACACATATTGCTGCGCCATATGCCTGCTCTGAAGCATCCACAAATGTGTGCAATTCCTTCGTAACTGGAGTCTTTCCATCGTATATGTGCCTTGGAATTTGCATCGAGTTAAGGCTTTGCAAGTCCTCTCTATATTCCTTCCACTCGTTCTGAAGATTCGCAGGTAATTCGTCGTCCCAGTCGAGTTTTGATTCCCAGAGTCGTTGCATGAACATTTTTGCTTTTACCTCGACTGGAGCGAACAAGCCTAGAGGGTCGAAGATCTTTGCCAGCTCCGAGCAAATTACACGTTTTGTAATCCTTTTTGCTGTGCTGGTTTGTGTGCGGCCGCAAAGTTGATCCCTTATTGGCATCCAAATAAGGCCCAATGTCTTAACACTGTAGTGATCCAGTGTTTCGTCAAGATTAATATCGCTTACTATGTCGTCCTTGGGAATTCCTTGAAGAATTTGCTCATTGTTTGAGCACCATTTGTGTAATTTGAATCCGTTGGGGAGCAGTATATTTACCAACTTCTGTCGAATTTGGATTGCTTCCTGTATCGAGCCTGCTCCTGTGAGGCAATCATCTACGTAGAAGTCATTCCTTAAGGCAGATAATCCTAATGGTGATCTGCTTATATGAAGTGAGGCTAAGTGATTTAGACACTTAGTTGCCAAAAACGGAGCCGATGCTGTTCCATATGTGATCGTTTTTAATCGATAGTATTTTAACTCATCATTTGGATTTTTTCTCCAAACTATCATTTGATTAAATTGGTGTTCAGGGTTTATCCTTATTTGGCGATACATCTTTTCGATATCTGCTGTAAATACGTACTTATGTGTTCTGAATCTCAGTAGAATTGACATGAGATCGCTTTGTACCATGTGTCCTACTTGTAATATGTCGTTTAATGATTTTCCTGTCGATGTCTTACATGATGCATCGAAGGCTACTCTTAGCTTTGTGGTGCTGCTGTCAGGTTTCAGCACACAATGATGAGGGATGAAATAATGGTTTGTTGGAAGGAGTTTTCGAGGGACAGCTTTCATATGACCCAATTGTTCATATTCGGTCATGAAGTCCACATACGCCTTCCAGATTTTTGAATCTGTCCTTCTTTCTAGTGCGAGGAATCTTTTTTCTGCAGTCTCACACGAGGGCCCCAGGGCTGAAGAATGTTCAGCAAACGGCAATTTTACGATAAATCTCCCATCTGCAGCATTCTGCAAGTTCTCAATGAAATGGCTCTCGCACTCCTTTTCAGTTGGTGTACGAAGCCTTTCTGCTGTTTCCAAGTTGTCTAGGGTCCAGAATCGCTCCATTATGGCATTCGTTTATTCTCCTGTAGCTACTGCACAAATGGCTGCTGACATCCTTGACTCTTTTATTTTTCCAGCCACAACCCATCCGAACTTGGTCTTTTGCATGATAGGACCAAATGGTATTTTGTGTTGTTGTGGGAGCAATAGTGCATAATAGTGTTCCGCACCGATAAGCATGTCGATTTTGCCAGGTTTGTTGAATTGGGGATCTGCCAACGGTAGGGTTGGTGGCATGTTCCAATCTTTATTATTTATGCTTTGGGCTGGCTGATCCGTAATAATGTGCGGTAGAATAAATGCTTCGATCCGCATTGTAAAGTCGTTGTATAATGACTTTACCAAGTCGAGAATCTCAAGAGTCCAGACAAAGTCTTGAAAAGCTAGCTTGATTTGGTCCATTATTTCCTTGGACTATTACCTTTGCTGTTGCAAGTAGATTTATATTTTTGCTACTTGCTGATGCTTTAATTGGATTTTGTTGCTCCATTGAAGAATTTTACAAATGCAGCAGCGTGTTGTGTCTTTTGAAGCACTTGAAGCATTTAAAACGACTTGGGCAAACATTTGCCATGTGATCTACTTTGAAGCAGTTGACGCATAGCTTTTGTCGTTGAATCCAATTCAATCTCTCAGAGGCTGTCTTTGCACGGAAATCGTCGCACCGAAAAATGATGTGATTAGACTTCTTGCAATAGAGACAATTCTTCCTTGTAGTTGAGGAGAATGCACAAGTTGCTCCCATCGAATCTTTTTTGGTATTGCTGTGTGTTTTGCTTCCGCTAGCTAAAACACGAACTCTTTGTTCAAGAAACTGGAGCATGGTGTCCTGTTTTTCTATTTCATTCGAGTTGCTTAATGATTGCTCGTACATCGTTTTATTTGTGCTGTCCAGCTTATTTCGTATGACCGCTATTAAAATTGGGTCCCACGTTGAGATGTCTACTCCGAGTCCCTTGAGAGATGCAAGGGACTCCAAAGTGACTATGTATAGTTCCTTAAGCGATTTTATATTGTCGTTAATGGCTTGTTGCATTAAAAATTGGTTCAATACCGTTGATGATATGTCTCTTGGATTGTCGTATGCATCAACCAACATGTTCCATGCGTGAAGGTAGTTATCCTCTTTCAAGTGGATTTGGCGTATTAGTCTGATCTGCCTCACCGATCACGCTGGTTTTTCTATACCACATTTTTCGAATTGTTGGCATGTTGGTCTCGTGTACCATGGACACAAACATATCAAAGAATTGTGTCCATTTTAATATATCCCCATCAAATTTGGGGATGGTTATGCGAGGCAAGTTAATGTCATTGGTGCACTGCTTATTGCTTCTTGAAGCTAGTGCTTTTTGTACATCTTCTTCTGCCTGTAGATACTCCTTTGTATCATATCCATTGTCTTCTGGGTTTTCAACTTCTTCATACAGCCAAAAATGGACCTCTTGAATTTGTGCCCATACATTCCTTATGAGCTCTAATGCTGCGTGCTCAATAGGGGTGCTTTGGTGCAATGTGCGATGTAGTGATGCCATCATTGCCCTTTGTCACCGGCACAACTCAATCAGCTTGGGTTCTAAGGTTGATTGCTGGCGCTGTCTATCGCCAATCTCAAGCTTCTTGCTTGTGGCTTGATTTATCGTTTCAGCGTCATTTTTGATTACTCTGATTACTAAGTACTTTAGAACTGTTGTTCTGATGTCTTCATAGTAGGTGAAGTATTCATGATTTTTCGGTAGTTCGCCAGATTTTCTGTATGACTTCGTCCTTTTCTTGGACAATATTCCATCTCTCATTGAGAGAATCTGCTTTAATTTTGTATTAGCCGGTCTGAGTCTTTCTCTCAGCGGAATCCTTTTTATAATTAGATATCAGCCGTACAATCTCATTGCTAATATCTTGCTGGACATCAAGTAACTCATCGATGGTTACTTTTTCTGATGCCATTTTGACTGATTTTTGTCGCTTGTTGGACTTTTACAGATATGTATTGGTATATCTGTTTCTTAATCAGTTTTTATATTTGTCGCTTGATGGACTTTGTTATAAGTGACTGATTTTTGTCGCTTGTTGGACTTTTACAGATATGTATAGGTATATCTGTTTCTTAATCAGTTTTTATATTTGTCGCTTGATGGAATTTGTTTGTGGTCGGAAAAATCACGTCGTGGTCACCAAAATGTTTGTGTATATTTTAAGGGAAGCATTCAGCACATAAACTGACTACTAAAAGTGGTCGCAACTAGCACTTGTAACTAGTTGGACTTACGGAGAGGGAGGTCCTTCGATGCACACAGTAAGTGCGATGGTAGAAATGAATGAGTAGGCTTGTATGAATATACTAAGACACAAAAAGACACTGACTTTATTGACTTTATACAGAATTTTTACATGATAATATTTGCTTAGGACTAGTTATGCTATTTGCAGTTTGACCTAAACAATCAATAGCTATCTATGGGTGTACAGATACCATGTCTGAAAATTATCTTATTTACGACGCTGCCAGTGCTACTAATCTGCTAATTGCAGGCCGCTCGACAGATGGTGTGAACATATTTCTAATCGCAACCCATGGATTGGGTGTATTTTATTTGCTGTGTATCTGCGCTATCCGCAGCGTACAGTTGGCTTATGATTTATATGCATCTAAACAGTATTTATTGTCTTTTATTTTAAATTTAATCTGTCGCGCAGGGGAGAAAAGTAAAACACGTGGCGAGAAAAAATAAATGACACCTCTCAAATCAACGCGCCTCCTCAACTCAATAGAAGATTTAGTAGTGAATTATCCATGCTTATGCAGCAGCGCAAGAGCTTCACAAGGAAGAAAAAGAGCGAGGCAAAAGAGTTGTTCGAAAAAAAGATGACCATCGAGCAAGAAGCGGAATAATGCAACCAACAAAAAATTATCCGAAATAATTTTTTTAAAAATGACTAGACTTCTGCAATACAATAATACAATATAAAAGATATATTTTTTTTATTTATTTTTGAATAATTTAATTTAATAGGCGATTGCAACAAATTAATGAGGAGAACAAGTTTTGACTGGCAACAAACACGTGCATATACATAAATACAAACATATATACGTACACGCAATCGAAATGGGGTAAAGGGGGTCTGCAGAATACACACAAAGACATATTGACGCTCGCGTCTCACACATGCGCTCGCATATTAATGCATACAGAAAATGCTTGCGGCTGCTGGTAGAAATGAGATCAGTATGAGGATATATTTTCGATTATAACTTGGGTGTTTCTTTACCGATCTTGATGAAATTTCGAAAGTTGATCAATAATATGCATATGTATATTCCACTCGAGACTTTGAGCATAGTAAATGCTCAGATATTTGCTTGTTTTTGTACGTTGCGTGGACACATATTGCTGCGCCATATGCCTGCTCTGAAGCATCCACAAATGTGTGCAATTCCTTCGTAACTGGAGTCTTTCCATCGTATATGTACCTTGGAATTTGCATCGAGTTAAGGCTTTGCAAGTCCTCTCTATAGTCCTTCCACTCGTTCTGAAGATTCGCAGGTAATTCGTCGTCCCAGTCGAGTTTTGATTCCCAGAGTCGTTGCATGAAAATTTTTGCTTTTACCTCGACTGGAGCGAACAGGCCTAGAGGGTCGAAGATCTTTGCCAGCTCCGAGCAAATTACACGTTTTGTAATCCTTTTTGCTGTGCTGGTTTGTGTGCGGCCGCAAAGTTGATCCCTTTTTGGCATCCAAATAAGGCCCAATGTCTTAACACTGTAGTGTTCCAGTGTTTCGTCAAGATTAATATCGCTTACTATGTCGTCCTTGGGAATTCCTTGAAGAATTTGCTCATTGTTTGAGCACCATTTGCGTAATTTGAATCCGTTGGGGAGCAGTATATTTACCAACTCCTGTCGAATTTGGATTGCTTCCTGTATCGAGTCTGCTCCTGTGAGGCAATCATCTACGTAGAAGTCATTCCTTAAGGCAGATGATCCTAATGGTGATCTGCTTATATGAAGTGAGGCTAAGTGATTTAGACACTTAGTTGCCAAAAACGGAGCCGATGATGTTCCATATGTGATCGTTTTTAATCGATAGTATTTTAACTCATCATTTGGATATCTTCTCCAAACTATCATTTGATTAAATTGCTGTTCAGGGTTTATCCATATTTGGCGATACATCTTTTCGATATCTGCTGTAAATACGTAGTTATGTGTTCTGAATCTCAGTAGAATTGACATGAGATCACTTTGTACCATGTGTCCTACTTGTAATATGTCGTTTAATGATTTTCCTGTCGATGTCTTACATGATGCATCGAAGGCTACTCTTAGCTTTGTGGTGCTGCTGTCAGGTTTCAGCACACAATGATGAGGGATGAAATAATGGTTTGTTGGAAGGAGTTTTCGAGGGACAGCTTTCATATGACCCAATTGTTCATATTCGGTCATGAAGTCCACATACGCCTTACAGATTTTTGAATCTGTCCTTCTTTCTAGTGTGAGGAATCTTTTTTCTGCAGTCTCCAACGAGGGCCCCAGGGCTGAAGAATGTTCAGCAAACGGCAATTTTACGATAAATCTCCCATCTGCAGCATTCTGCAAGTTCTCAATGAAATGGCTCTCGCACTCCTTTTCAGTTGGTGTACGATGCCTTTCTGCTGTTTCCAAGTTGTCTAGGGTCCAGAATCGCTCCATTATGGCATTCGTTTATTCTCCTGTAGCTACTGCACAAATGGCTGCTGACATCCTTGATTCTATTATTTTTCCAGCCACAACCCATCCGAACTTGGTCTTTTACATGATAGGACCAAATGGTATTTTTTGTTGTTGTGGGAGCAATAGTGCATAATAGTGTTCCGCACCGATAAGCATAGTCGATTTTGCCAGGTTTGTTGAATTGGGGATCTGCCAACGGTAGGGTTGGTGGCATGTTCAAATCTTTATTATTTATGCTTTGGGCTGGCTGATCCGTAATAATGTGCGGTAGAATAAATGCTTCGATCCGCATTGTAAAGTCGTTACATAATGACTTTACCAACAGAATCCAGAATCCAGCAAAGTCTTGAAAGTAGCTTGTTTTCCATTATTTCCTTGGACTATTACCTTTGCTGTTGCAAGTAGATTTATATTTTTGCTACTTGCTGATGCTACCATTGGATTTGTTGCTCCATTGAAGAATTTTCCAAATGCAGCAGCGTGTTGTGTCTTTTGAAGCACTTGAAGCATTTAAAACGACTTGGGCAAACATTTACCATGTGATCTACTTTGAGGCAGTTGACGCATAGCTTTTGTCGTTGAATCCAATTCAATCTCTCAGAGGCTGTCTTTGCACGGAAATCGTTGCACCGAAAAATGATATGATTAGACTTCTTGCAATAGAGACAATTCTTCCTTGTAGTTGAGGAGGATGCACAAGTTGCTCCCATCGTATATTTTTTGGTATTGCTGTGTGTTTTGCTTCCGCTAGCTAAAACACGAACTCTTTGTTCAAGAAACTGGAGCATGGTGTCCAGTTTTTGTATTTGCTTCGAGTTGCTTAATGATTGCTCGTACATCGTTTTATTTGTGCTGTCCAGCTTATTTCGTATGACCGCTATTAAAATTGGGTCCCACGTTGAGATGTCTACTCCGAGTCCCTTGAGAGATGCAAGGGACTCCAAAGTGACTATGTATAGTTCCTTAAGCGATTTTATATTGTCGTTAATGGCTTTTTGCATTAAAAATTGGTTGAATACGGTTGATGATATGTTTCTTGGATTGTCGCTTGCATCAACCAATATGTTCCATGCGTGAAGATAGTTATCCTCTTTCAAGTTGATTTGGCGTATTAGTCTTTCTGACTCACCGATCACGCTGGTTTTTAGATACCACATTTTTCGAATTGTTGGCATGTTGGTCTCGTGTACCATGGACACAAACATATCAAAGAATTGTGTCCATTTTAATATATCCCCATTAAATTTGGGGATGGTTATGCGAGGCAAGTTTATGTCATTGGTGCACTGCCTATTGTTTCTTGAAGCTAGTGCCTTTTGTACATCTTCTTCTGCCTGTAGATACTCCTTTGTATCATATCCATTGTCTTCTGGGTTTTCAACTTCTTCATACAGCCAAAAATGGACCTTCATTCCTCCATTCCTTATGAGCTCTAATGCTGCGTGCTCAATAGGGTTGCTTTGGTGCAATGTGCGATGTAGTGATGCCATCATTGCCCTTTGTCACCGGCACAACTCAATCAGCTTGGGTTCTAAGGTTGATTGCTGGCGCTGTCTATCGCCAATCTCAAGCTTCTTGCTTGTGGCTTGATTTATGGTTTCAGCGTCATTTTTGATTACTGCTAAGTACTTTAGAACTGTTGTTCTTATGTCCTCATAGTAGGTGAAGTATTCATGATTTTTCGGTAGCTTGCCAGATTTTCGTATGACTTCGTCCTTTTCTTGGACAGTATTCCATCTCGCATTGAGAGAATCTGCTTTAATTTTGTGATAGTCTGAGACTTTCTTTCAGCGGAATCCTTTTTATAATTAGATATCAGTCGTACAATCTCATTGCTAATATATTGCTGGACATCAAGTAACTCATCAATGGTTACTTTTTCTGATGCCATTTTGACTGATTTTTGTCGCTTGTTGGACTTTTACAGATATGTATTGGTATATCTGTTTCTTAATCAGTTTTTATATTTGTCGCTTGATGGACTTTGTTATAAGTGACTGATTTTTGTCGCTTGTTGGACTTTTACAGATATGTATTGGTATATCTGTTTCTTAATCAGTTTTTATATTTGTCGCTTGATGGAATTTGTTATAAGTGCTGTGGTCGTTCAACTAACGAGAGCACACTTTTATCCTGATATGTCGCCTAGTTGACAACTTCAGACGGTCTCACTAACACCGATATAGTGAACTGCGTTAGGAGATAGCAAGTATCCTTTTGATTGTCGCCTTGTTGACAACTTCAAATGTGGATTTTTTGGAGCTTGGTTATCCTTTTGTCGCCTAGTTGACACCTGCAGAGGAAAAATCACGTCGGGGTCACCAAAATGTTTGTGTATATTTTAAGGGAAGCATTCAGCACATAAACTGACTACTAAAAGTGGTCGCAACTAGCACTTGTAACTAGTTGGACTTACGGAGAGGGAGGTCCTTCGATGCACACAGTAAGTGCGATGGTAGAAATGAATGAGTAGACTTGTATGAATATACTAAGACACAAAAAGACACTGACTTTATTGAAGAACAATGCATGGTTTATATACAGAATTTTTAGATGATAATGTTTGCTTAGGACTAGTTATGCTATTTGCGGATTGACCTAAACAATCAATAGCTGTCTATGTGTGTACAGGTGCCATGTCTTCAAATTATCTTATTTACGACTCTGCCAGTGCTACTATCTGCTAATTGCAGGCCGCTCGACGGATGGTGTGAACATATTTCTAATCGCAACCCATGGATTGGGTGTATTTTATTTGCTGTGTATCTGCGCTATCCGCAGCGTACAGTTGGCTTATGATTTATATGAATCTAAACAGTATTTATTGTCTTTTATTTTAAATTTAATCTGTCGCGCAGGGTGGAAAAGTAAAGCACGTGGCGAGAAAAATAAATG
The DNA here is from genome assembly GCA_035043445.1 of Drosophila silvestris. Taxonomy (NCBI): domain Eukaryota; kingdom Metazoa; phylum Arthropoda; class Insecta; order Diptera; family Drosophilidae; genus Drosophila; species Drosophila silvestris. Next base: position 32,709 of record JAWNMZ010000134.1, read on the forward strand.
ACACCGATCAAAACAGCACGCCTCCTCAACTCAATTGAAGATTTACTAATGAATCGTCCATGCTCATGCAGCAGCGCAAAAGCTTCACAAGGAAGGAAAAGAGCGAGGCAAAAGAGATGTTCGAAAAAAAAGATGACCGCCGAGCAAGAAGCGGAATAATGCAACAAACAAAAAATTATATGCAATATTTTATTTAAAAATGACTAGACTTCTGCAATACAATAATACAATACATAAGATATATTTTTTTATTTATTTTTGATGTACAATTTAGAAAAGAATTGAGCGAAAAAAAGAAGAAAAACCAAATAAGAGTGCTATAGTCGAGTGAACTCGACTACGATTTACCGTGAACACAGCTGTTAAATATATTCTTAAACGATTGACTAATTTCCCTAAAATAAGTGTTGCGCCCAAATGTGAATAGGTCTGCTAGTACACTCACTTATAGCAAGCACAGGCACTGAAGAAAAAAAGAAGAGCAACGCATGTTTTTATTCGCAAGCCGAACTGATCCTAGCTGACTGGCAACAAACACGTGCATATACATAAATACAAACATATATACGTACACGCAATCGTAATAGGGTAAAGGGTAGGGTAATCAATAATATGCATATGTATATTCTGTATAAAATTGCCTTTAAAATTGTAGCATTTATTGCTATCGGAAATTTAAATGTATCGATAATCGAGAAATGGGGCAGTTGTCAATAAAATAAAGCAAACTTGATCTGCGCCTGGTATACGAGAACTTATATTCAAAATTTGAAGTCTGTGGCTCTTATAGTCTGTGAAATCTGCGTGTTCATAGAGACGAAATAGAGACGGACGAACGGACCGACGGACATGGCTATATCGACCATTTACCCATTTTTTAATGGGTTCAGGGTATAAAAAGACGGCCGCCGAGCAATTTTTACATCACTGAACAAAAAAAGAAGTGCAATGAAAAAAATAGGCTTATGTATATGGAAAAATGACTAGATTTGTGCAATAGTATTTATTTAATTTAATAGCAAAACTTGCTAGCAGCAAGCTGCCAAAATGAGTAACTTACATATTGTTCACACTTATTTGTTGTTTACATTTTACATTTTCTTATTGGTAATTAATAATTAATATTTTGTTTCGTTTCATCGTTTGGTCGGGTTGATGTCTTCTGGGTGATCGTCGATGGACTGGGTAAGTTGCTTTTGATTGCCTGCGGTTTGTTTACGTATTTATCTGCTTATAAAGAGTCTTCTTGATGGTCATATGCTGGAGTCGCCGGGATTTATTGCGTCGTCTGGATGTTTGGGTGAGTATGCGTGCAACAGCTCATTTCTGTTACTTGGAGACGATCGCCGATGGTCTTTTCGTCAAGTTGGAAGCTCAAAGTCGGGATTTGGATACACCGGTGGATGAGGTGAGTGGTATTATTATTTTTCATATTGGAGTATGTATGTGCATTTTTCCTTTTGTAGTCGTATGTGTATGTTTTTATATGTGTCGTAGTATTTTTTGTTTAGAATTGATTTATTTGTACATATATGTACATACACTTACACATGCATATATATATGCGTGTGTTTATTTGCGTTTATTTGGTTTTTGTTTTGTTTGTTTTGCATGAAAGTTTGTTTTATTAATTTTTATTTTGTTTGTGTATAATATTTTTGTTGCAAATGTGACTCTATTGTATGCAATGTAACAATCTGGCAACTCTTATTTAGCTTATCTTAAGTTTTGCATTGTTCCTTCATTCGTATGTACTCAAATATTAATTTCACAGTAGCATGTAATCACACTCCGTTTTAGACTGCCAAATGAGTCGCGTCGTTAGATAAATAAAAACTTTGATTCCTGCAGAAACTGTGCAATCGGATCTAGCAAGTCCAACAGGTTATGGACCCAGTAGAAATAAATAAGAAAACGTTGACAATAAATAGTGTAGCTGTGAAAAATGGCTGGCGCATTTATTAAGATTGAGCCACTGTGTGCGGGGAACTATGACACGTGGAAACTGCAGATGCATGCTATATTAGTGAAAAACAAACTATGGCAATATGTTGATGGAACGAAAATTTGCCCAGAAACTGCGGCAGATCGAGCAGTATGGAAAACATACGATGAGAAGGCGCACGCGGACATAGTATTATCAATTAGCCCATCGGAATTGGCTATAATTGAAGATTCTAATTCGGCAAAAGAATACTGGTTGAAATTGCAGGAGACATTTCAATCAAAGGGGCCAGTGCGAAAAGCAAGCCTGCTGAAACGAGTGGCATTGTCGCGAATGAACGAGGGCGCTAGTGCGCGCCAGCATGTACATGCATTTTTCGACGCAGTGAAAAAATTGAAAGAAATAGGTGTCGCGATTGGAAATGATTTGTTAGTAATCTTATTGCTATATAGTTTGCCTGCCTCTTATGAAATGTTCAGATGTGCGATGGAAGCACGAGATGACTTGCCCCATCCCCATGTACTTCGCGTCAAAATTCTTAAAGAGTCAGAAGCGCGTGAAAATAAAGAGAATCGCGAAGAACAAAGGGCAATGTTCGCTAATCGTCGGAATGATGTAGAAAGAAATAGTAAAGAAAGAAAAAGCAATAAAGTGCAGCGGGAAGACAGAAAATGTTTCAGCTGTGGCAAGGTTGGACATTTCGCGCGAAATTGTCGAAGCAACTCAAAGAAGAATATGAAAAGCAATACAAACGAACAGAACAGTGCGGGTACAGCAGAAAACGGTGAACTTTCGCTAAACGCGTTAGAGATGGCCTTTTCTGCCGATGAGAAAAATGGCTTGTGGTGTCTCGATAGTGGTTGCACGGCACACATGAGTTCAAATAAGAGCATGTTCACCGATATTGCAAAAGTCGAAAAGACTTTACATTTGGCCAACAACAAGACCACACGGATTGGTGGCATTGGCAATGCTAAAATCGCAGTTAAGAAACAGCAGCAACGAGTTAACTTAACGTTGAAAGATGTTTTATACGTATCGGAGTTGCGCCAAAATTTGATGCCGGTTTCCAAAATCACAGACAATGGTTTTGAAAATCATTTTCAGAAAAATGAAGCACTTGTTATGAAAAATAACGAAGTTTGGCTACGTGCGCAAAGATACGGTAACTTGTAACTTGAATGGCGGAGAGCATCAAGTGAATAGTGTAATGTATGGTGGTCAAAACGACCTTGATCTATGGCATTATAGAATGGGACATCTGAATGAAAGCAATTTAATATGTATGGCTAAAAGTGGCAAAGCCTACGAGATGAAAATGAGCGAGAATGGAAAATTGTCGAAATGCGAAATCTGCATAAGCGAAAAGCAAAATGCAGGCGTTTATAAAAGTGGAAACGAAAAACGTACAACAGAACTATTGGAAATAGTTCACAGCGATGTATGCGGCCCAATGAGAACGCAATTCCTGGGAGGATGTAAACACTTCGCAACTTTTATAGATGACTATTCGCGCTATTGTGAAGTTCACTTTCTTAAACAGAAATCCGAGTTATTTGAAGCTTTTAAAGTATATAAAGCTACAGCAGAGAACTTCATAATATATGGAGGTGAACGGAATCCAGAGACGCCTTAAAACACCGCACACGCCACAGCAGAATGGCTGGCCGAGATGGCACGCTGATGAAGCAATCCGGTGTGCCGCCATCCTTTTGGGCAGAAGCAGTAAATGCAGCATGTTACATCAGAAACAGATGTGCAACGCGGGGTCTATCCGGCCAGATTCCCCATACTTACTGGACGAAGAAAATTCCTACAGTGTCGCATTTACGTATATTTGGTACGAAGGCATTTGCATTAACAAAGGGTTCAAATAAGGGTAAATTTGAATCAAGATCGGAAGAATGCATACTGATCGGCTACTCAAATACATCGAAGGCATATCGATTATATTTACCTGAAAATCGTAAGGTAATAGTAAGCAAAGATGTCATGCTTTTGAATGTTCCAGGTTTCAAAAGCGAGTACGCTGATTCCTACGAAAGGGATCAAAACTCAGACGGAGGTTTCCACATCAATATCACTAGTAAACCTTGTGATGGGTCTACCAGCGACGATAACAGTTCAATTGAGCGACCCAAGCAGAAGCTAGTTGAGCAGCAGCGTGGCAGAGGGCGTCCCAAGATCGAGTGGACAGGACAGCGTGGTAGGCCACGGAAAATATATCAACCACCAGCACAAGTGATCAGCAGCGACGAGCAGAGTAGCTCAAGCGAGACATTCGAGGAATGCGAAATGGCATACATGGCTGCGATAGATAATCCAACTACACTGAAAGAGGCGAAAAGCAACGAGGACAGCGTCAGTTGGACAAGGGCAATTGAAGATGAGTTTCTGGCGCAGATACACAACGGAACATGGGAGATAGTGAAACGCCCTAAAGATCGAAAGATTATAGGTTGCAAAATGGTGTTTCGGACAAAAGATAATGCTACCGTCTCAGGGAAAAAGAAAGTTCGATTGGTCGCTAAAGGATATGCACAAAGGCCTGGAGAGGATTTTCATGAAACGTATTCACCTGTAGCACGATTCACATCAGGCCGACTTTTGGTGGCCATGGCAGCGGAACTTGATATGGAGATACATCAAATGAACGTGGTCACAGCCTACCTAAACGGCGAGCTCGAAGAGAGCGTATATATGGGGGTGCCAGAGAGCTTCAATGATTTCATGGACAAGTTGGAATCGGGCAAATCAATTGGAACGAAGCAGGCCTCACCTCGAGCAGAGTACATGAAGACAACAGCGGAATGGCGTGCGGCGCTGTCATCAATGAGAAGCCCTGTATGTTTGTTGAAGAATGCGCTATACGGATTACGCCAGTCCGGTTTGCTTTGGTATTGTAGACTCACGACTAAGCTACAAGAAGTTGGATTAGAGCCCACGAAGCAGGACCCATGTTTATTGGTCAAACGGCAGGGGAAGAAGGTTCTCCTAGTATCCATTTACGTAGATAATTCGCTATTGACGTCAAATCATCCGGATTGGTTGCAACAGACCAAATAAATCCTCGGAGACGCATTTGAGATGAAAAATCTCGGCCCAGTGACAACCTGTTTGGGCATAGAACTCAAGCAGGTTCTGAAAAAGCATCGCATATTCCTTGCACAGGATAAGTACATCGACGCTATATTAAAAAGATTCGGGATGACTGGTATCTAAGCGGTACCAAACAACTCGGCCTGTTATTCAAGCGAACAGGCGAAGATCTGTAGGAGTCGTCGATGCTGACTGGGGCGCAAATTTGACCGACAGACGGTCATATTCTGGGCAGGCGTTTATATTGGGAGGCACGAAAACAACGCACCGTCGCTTTGTCAAGCACAGAGTCATAATACTTGGCAATGAGCGAAGCAACATGGGAGGCCTTATACTTGAAGGTCATACTCAACAGAATTGGCAGAAAATGTGATTCGGTTCTGCTCCCAAACGACAACCAAAACGCTCAAACATTGGTTAAAGGCTTTGGTTTTCATCCACGCACATCCATGTGCCGCCACCATTTCATCCAGCAGAAACACCAGAGTGGCGACATCCAGGTTGACTACATGCAGACGGAGCAAATGCCAGCAGATGTACTAACGAAGGGTATAAGCAGTGCCAAGCATCATGGTTGCATCTCTTCATTGGGCGTCACTAGTATTTAAGATTAACAGAATCGTTACTTTGAGAGGGCGTGTTGCAAATGTTACTCTATTGAATACAATGTAATTATCTGGCAACTCTTATTTAGCTTATCTTAAGTTTTGCATTGTTCCTTCATTCGTATGTACTCAAATATTAATTTCACAGTAGCAAGTAGTCACACTCCGTTTTAGACTGTCGCATGAGTCGCGTCGTTAGATAAATAAAACCTTTGATTCCTGCAGAATATCGTTATTTTGTTTGTATACGCTGTGAAACTGTGCGACATATAGTATGCGCGGACATAGTAAAGCAAGCCTGCTGAAACGAGTGGCATTGTCGCGAATGAACGAGGGCGCTAGTGCGCCAGCATGTACATGCATGTTTCGACGCAGTGGAAAAATTGAAAGAAATAGGTGTCGCGATTGGAAATGATTTGTTAGTAATCTTATTGCTATATAGTTTGCCTGACTCTTATGAAATGTTCAGATGTGCGATGGAAGTACGAGATGACTTACCCACACGCCACAGCAGAATGGCTTAGCTGAGAGAAAAAATCGTACCCTGGTCGAGATGGCACGCTGTATGATGAAGCAATCCGGTGTGCCGCCATCCTTTTGGGCAGAAGCAGTAAATGCTGCATGTTACATCAGAAACAGATGTGTAACGCGGGGTCCATCCGGCCAGATTCCCCATACTTACGGAAGAATGCATACTGATCGGCTACTCAACTACATCGAAGGCATATCGATTATATTTACCTGAAAATCGTAAGGTAATAGTAAGCAAAGATGTCATGCTTTTGAATGTTCCAGGTTTCAAAAGCGAGTATGCTGATTCCTACGAAAGGGATCAAAACTCAGACGGAGGTTTCCACATCAATATCACTAGTAAACCTTGTGATGGGTCTATCAGCGACGATAACAGTTCAGTTGAGCGACCCAAGCAGAAGCTAGTTGAGCAGCAGCGTGGCAGAGGGCGTCCCAAGATCGAGAGGACAGACCAGCGTGGTAGGCCACGGAAAATATATCAACCACCAGCACAAGTGATCAGCAGCGACGAGGAGAGTAGCTCAAGCGAGACATTCGAGGAATGCGAAATGGCATCCATGGCTGCGGCAGATGATCCAACTACACTGAAAGGGGCGAAAAGCAACGAGGACAGCGTCAGTTGGACAAGGGCAATTGAAGATGAGTTTCTGGCGCACATACACAACGGAACATGGGAGATAGTGGAACGCTCTAAAGATCGAAAGATTATATGTTGCAAAATGGTGTTTCGGACAAAAGATAATGGTACCGTCTCAGGGAAAAAGAAAGTTCGATTGGTCGCTAAAGGATATGCACAAAGGCCTGGAGAGGATTTTCATGAAACGTATTCACCTGTAGCACGATTCACATCAGGCCGACTTTTGGTGGCCATGGCAGCGGAACTTGATATGGAGATACATCAAATGAACGTGGTCACAGCCTACCTAAACGGCGAGCTCGAAGAGAGCGTATATATGGGGGTGCCAGAGAGCTTCAACAATTTCATGCACAAGTTGGAATCGGGCAAAACAATTGGAACGAATCGGGCCTCACCTCGAGCAGAGTGGAGACAACAGCGGAATGGCGTGCGGCGCTGTCATCAATGAGAAGCCCTCTATGTTTGTTGAAGAAGGAGCTATATGGATTACGTCAGTCCGGTTTGCGTTGGTATTGTAGACTCACGACGAAGCTACAAGAAGTTGGATTAGAGCCCACGAAGCAGGACCCATGTTTGTTCGTCAAACGGCATAGAATTCAAGCAGGTTCTGAAAAAGCATCGCATATTCCTTGCACAGGAAAAGTACATCGACGCTATATTAAAAGATTCGGGATGACTGAATGCAAGCCGTCATTAACACCCATCGAAGCGAAATGTACTTTGAAGCGAACAGAAGCAGCCGATGAAGCCGAAATGAGGAAGTACCCCTATCAGAACTTAATTGGCTCGCTTATGTTTCTTTCAGTTCCAACTCGTCCAGATATTGCGTACGCCGTAAGTTTCATGAGTCAGTTTAACTCATGTTAGAACGATGAACACTGGAAAACGGCGAAGCGCATCCCTCGGTATCTAAGCGGTATCAAACAACTCGGCCTGTTATTCAAGCGAACAGGCGAAGATCTGTACGGAGTCGTCGATGCTGACTGGGGCGCAAATTTGACCGACAGACGGTCATATTCTGGGCAGGCGTTTATGTTGGGAGGCACGAAAACAACGCACCGTCGCTTTGTCAAGCACAGAGTCCGAATACTTGGCACACTCCGTTTAAGACTGCCGAATGAGTCGCGTCGTTAGATAAATAAAAACTTTGATTCCTGCAGAATATCGTTATTTTGTTTGTATACGCTGTGAAACTGTGCGATTGGATCTAGCAAAGGGCGCTAGTGCGCCAGCATGTACATGCATGTTTCGACGCAGTGGAAAAATTGAAAGAAATAGGTGTCGCGATTGGAAATGATTTGTTAGTAATCTTATTGCTATATAGTTTGCCTGACTCTTATGAAATGTTCAGATGTGCGATGGAAGCACGAGATGACTTGCCCCATCCCGATGTGCTTCGCGTCAAAATTCTTGAAGAGTCAGAAGCGCGTGAAAATAAAGAGAATCGCGAAGAACAAAAGGCAATGTTCGCTAATCGTCGGAATGATGTAGAAAGAAATAGCAAAGAAAGAAAGAGCAATAAAGTGCAGCGTGAAGACAGAAAATGTTTCAGCTGTGGCAAGGTTGGACATTTCGCGCGAAATTGTCGAAGCAACTCAAAGAAGAATATGAAAAGCAATACAAACGAACAGAACAGTGCGGGTACAGCAGAAAACGGTGAACTTTCGCTAAACGCGTTAGAGATGGCCTTTTCTGCCGATGAGAAAAATGGCTTGTGGTGTCTCGATAGTGGTTGCACGGCACACATGAGTTCAAATAAGAGCATGTTCACCGATATTGCAAAAGTCGAAAAGACTTTACATTTGGCCAACAACAAGACCACACGGATTGGTGGCATTGGCAATGCTAAAATCGCAGTTAAGAAATAGCAGCAACGAGTTAATTTAACGTTGAAAGATGTTTTATACGTATCGGAGTTGCACCAAAATTTGATGCCGGTTTCCAAAATTACAGACAATGGTTTTGAAAATCATTTTCAGAAAAATGAAGCACTTGTTATGAAAAATAACGAAGTTTGGCTACGTGCGCAAAGATACGGTAACTTGTAACTTGAATGGCGAAGAGCATCAAGTGAATAGTGTAATGTATGGTGGTCAAAACGACCTTGATCTATGGCATTATAGAATGGGACATCTGAATGAAAGCAATTTGATATGTATGGCTAAAAGTGGCAAAGCCTACGAGATGAAAATGAGCGAGAATGGAAAATTGTCGAAATGCGAAATCTGCATAAGCGAAAAGCAAAATGCAGGCGTTTATAAAAGTGGAAACGAAAAACGTACAACAGAACTATTGGAAATAGTTCACAGCGATGTATGCGGCCCAATGAGAACGCAATTCCTGGGGGGATACATCGCAACTTTTATAGATGACTATTCGCGCTATTGTGAAGTTCACTTTCTTAAACAGAAATCCGAGTTATTTGAAGCTTTTAAAGTATGTAAAGCTACAGCAGAGAACTTCATAATATATGGAGGTGAACGGAATCCAGAGACGCCTTAAAACACCGCACACGCCACAGCAGAATGGCTTAACTGAGAGAAAAAATCGTACCCTGGTCGAGATGGCACGCTGTATGATGAAGCAATCCTGTGTGCCGCCATCCTTTTGGGCAGAAGCAGTAAATTCAGCATGTTACATCAGAAACAGATGTGTAATGCGGGGTCTATCCGGCCAGATTCCCCATACTTACTGGACGAAGACAATTCCTACAGTGTCGCATTTACGTATATTTGGTACGAAGGCATTTGCATTAACAAAGGGTTCAAATAAGGGTAAAAAGTTGAATCAAGATCGGAAGAATGCATACTGATCGGCTACTCAACTACATCGAAGGCATATCGATTATATTTACCTGAAAAGCGTAAGGTAATAGTAAGCAAAGATGTCAAGTTTTTGAATGTTCCAGGTTTCAAAAGCGAGTATGCTGATTCCTACGAAAGGGATCAAAACTCAGACGGAGGTTTCCACATCAATATCACGAGTAAACCTTGTGATGGGTCTACCAGCGACGATAACAATTCAGTTGAGCCACCCAAGCAGAAGCTAGTTGAGCAGCAGCGTGGCGGAGGGCGTCCCAAGATCGAGAGGACAGACCAGCGTGGTAGGCCACGGAAAATATATCAACCACCAGCACAAGTGATCAGCAGCGAGGAGCAGAGTAGCTCAAGCGAGACATTCGAGGAATGCGAAATGGCATCCATGGCTGCGACAGATGATCCAACTACACTGAAAGAGGCGAAAAGCAACGAGGACAGCGTCAGTTGGACAAGGGCAATTGAAGATGAGTTTCTGGCGCACATACACAACGGAACATGGGAGATAGTGGAACGCCCTAAAGATCGAAAGATTATAGGTTGCAAAATGATGAGAAGCCCTCTATGTTTGTTGAAGAAGGCGCTATACGGATTACGCCAGTACGGTTTGCTTTGGTATTGTAGACTCACGACTAAGCTACAAGAAGTTGGATTAGAGCCCACGAAGCAGGACCCATGTTTATTGGTCAAACGGCAGGGGAAGAAGGTTCTCCTAGTATCCATTTACGTAGATAATTCGCTGTTGACGTCAAATCATCCGGATTGGTTGCAGCAGAACAAATAAATCCTCGGAGACGCATTTGAGATGAAAAATCTCGGCCCAGTGACAACCTGTCTGGGCATGGAATTCAAGCAGGTTCTGAAAAAGCATCGCATATTCCTTGCACAGGAAAAGTAAATCGACGCTATATTAAAAAGATTCGGGATGACTGAATGCAAGCCGTCATTAACACCCATAGAAGCGAAATGTACTTTGAAGCGAACAGAAGCAGCCGGTGAAGCGGAAATGAGGAAGTACCCCTATCAGAACTTAATTGGCTCTCTTATGTTTCTTTCAGTTACAACTCGTCTAGATATTGCGTACGCCGTAAGTTTCATGAGTCAGTTTAACTCATGTTAGAGTGCTGAACACTGGAAGACGGCGAAGCGCATCCCTCGGTATCTAAGCGGGACCAAACAATTCCGCCTGTTATTCAAGCGAACAGGCAAAGATCTGTACGGAGTCGTCGATGCTGACTGCTCCTAACGACAACCAAAGCGCTCAAAAATTGGTTAACGGCTGGTGTTTTTAATCCACGCACATCCATTTGCGCCACCATTTCATCCAGCAGAAGCACCAGAGTGGCGACATCCAGGTTGACTACATGCAGACGGAGCAAATGCCAGCAGATGTACTAACGAAGGGTCTAAGCAGTGCCAAGCATCATGGTTGCATCTCTTCATTGGGCGTCACTAGTATTTAAGATTAACAGAATTGTTACTTTGAGAGGGCGTGTTGCAAATGTGACTCTATTGTATACAATGTAATAATCTGGCAACTCTTATTTAGCTTATCTTAAGTTTTGCATTGTTCCTTCATTCGTATGTACTCAAATATTAATTTCACAGTAGCATGTAATCACACTCCGTTTTAGACTGCCGAATGAGTCGCGTCGTTAGATAAATAAAAGCTTTGATTCCTGCAGAATATCGTTATTTTGTTTGTATACGCTGTGAAACTGTGCGATCGGATCTAGCAAAGCCAACATATGTACATACACATGCATATATATGCTTGTGTTTATTTGCGTTTATTTGGTTTTTGTTTTGTTTATTTTTGCATGAATGTATGTTTTATTTATTTTTATTTTATTTGTGTATAATATTTTCATTTTTGTAAATTATTTTATTTTGTTTATTTAATTATGCCTTTGTTATTAAATTTGCTTTATTATTTGTATTTATTTGATTTGTTGTTTTAATTAGTATTTTCTTCTTTTTTTCAGTAGTGTAGTTTAGGTGAGCGTCGAGATGATTTCGCTGATTGTGTGCTGGGTATCAGGTAAGTTGTTTATATTGTAGAATGACACTGTATATATATATAATTATTTATGTGTATAAACATATATACACATACATATATGCACACATACATATACGTATTTATTATATTTGCGTATGTATTTATTTATATATTTATACATTTATTTGTTTCCATTTATATATTTTTAGCTTAATGAATATTGTTTTAATTTTTGTTTATATTTATGTTCGTATTTTATTCATTTTATTAATTTATCATAATGACTTCAAGCGGATTTCCCACCCCTGTGTGGCTCTGGAGGTGATGCTTTGTTGGGCAGGTAAGTTGCGATTGTAGTTTGAATTATTGTGTATATGTTTTTATTTGTCCATTTATTCCAGGCACTACTGTAGCTTGGATACGTCAGAATTGTATCCTGTCCACATTCTCAGGAGAGCAAGCCATTAACCACTCCAGTGATCTAGGTAAGTTTTTGTAGCGTTGTGTGAATTTATTATATTTGTTTCATATTTTTCTAATTTTGCTTGTTTATTTAATTTTCAATGTACTTTCGCGCTGTGCTATCGCCATGAGGAGCTCCATCAACTTGGTTCAGCTTAATATTATATTTTGTATGTTTAATTTATTTAGTTGCTTGTGTATCTATTATTATGTAAATTTATTACTGTTAATCTTCAATTGTCTATATTTATATTATTATTGTAATTTTCAGTATTGTATATTTATATTATAAGACTATTTCATGTAATTTGTATTATTTTATTTGAAGTAGGTGTGCATGTAATGCGCACACATACATAAATAAGCATATACGTGCGTACAGGTACGTATAATTACATATATGCGTTTACTTGGTTTAATTTTATTTGTTGTTTAACATACGTTTGTGTGCTACATTTATTTTATTTAATTTATTTTTATATTTGTGTTTGTTGTAAATAACGTGGCAAAATGAAGAGTCAAATGCAGTTTCTAATTATGGATTCTCTTTATTATGCCCGAGCGCGTCTTTACTTGTTGAAGAATTGAGAGCAAATTAACTAAGGTGAATAAAATGCAGAGAAAAAAACAATTCATGTGTGAGCAGAGCTTCGATACCAATCGGTATAGCGATACTTAAGTATTAATCGTTGCTGTGATATTCAAACATATTTCAACAGTTTTGTTTTTTGTTTTCATGCGCAATTAGAAAAAAATTGAGCGAAAAAAAGACGGCCGCCGAGTGAGCTGGACTACGATTTACCGCGAACCCAGCTGTTAAATATATTCTTAAACTATTGAGTAATTTCCCTAAAATAAGTTTTGCGCCCAAATGTGAGCAGGTCTACTAGTGCACTAATTTCTTATATCAAGCTCAGGCACTGAAGAAAAAAAAGAAGAGCAGCGCATGTTTTTATTCGCAAGCCGAACTGATCCGAGCTGACTGGCAACAAACACGTCCATATGCATAAATACAAACAGATATACGTACACGCAATCGTAAAGGGGTAAAGGGGGTCTGCAGAATACACACAAAGACATATTGATGGTCGCGTCGATTATCATGTCATCTGTTTCTCACACATGCGCTCGCATTTTGATGCTTACAGAAAATGCTTGCGGCTGCTGGTAGAAATGAGATCAGTATCAGGATATATTTTCGATTATAACTTGGGTGTTTTTTAACTGATCTTGATGAAATTTATAATATATATATTATATTTATATTCTGTATAAATTATAAGATTCTGCCTTTAAAATTGTAACATTTGTTGCTATCGGAAATTTAAATGTATCGATAATCGAGAAATGGGGGCAGTTGTCTATAAAATAAAGCAAACATGATCTGCGCCTGGTATACGAGAATCTATATTCCAAATTTGAAATATTTTTAATATAAAATGTTCAATTAAAAAACCTTACTCGAATTGAAATGAGGCATGAGTCAAACTCATGCGCCGAAGAAAAACGTTGGCCGCCGTGAAAGAGACAAGTGCAATGTTGATTTAACCATTTATTTAAACGGAGTGAGAAAAGGAAATGTTTGCATGATGTTGTTATATATATGCTGCTGCTGCTGCAAAATGAAAAAATGTTTAATTAACATGCGCTCGCATATTACGGCATACAGAAAATGCTTGCGGCTGCTGGTAGAAATGAGATCAGTATGAGAATATATTTTCGATTAGAGCTTGGGTGTTTCCTAACCGATCTTGATGAAATTTCGGAAGTTGATCAATAATATGCATATGTTTATTCTATATAAATTAGATTCTGCCTTTAACATTGTAGCATTTGTTGCTATTGGAAATTTAAATGTATCGATAATCGAGAAATGGGCGCAGTTGTCAATAAAATAAAGCAAATTTGATCTGCGCCTGGTATACGAGAATCTATATTCCAAATTTGAAGTCTCTAGCTCTTATAATCTCTGAGATCTGCGTGTTCATAGAGACGGACGAACGGACGGACGGACATGGCTATACCGACTCGGCTGTAGACCCTGTTCAAGATTATATATACTTTATAGGGTCGGAGATGCTTCCATCTGACTGTTACGTACATTTGCACAAAACCCTTATACCCTTTTTACACATTTTTAATGGACTTAGGGTATAAAAAGACGGTCGCCAAGCAATTTTTACATCACTGAAGAAAAAAAGAAGTGCAATGGAAAAAAAAGTTTAATGTGTATGGAAAAATTACTAGATTTGTGCAATATTTTATTATTATTTATTTAATTTAATAGCAAAACTTGCTCGTTAGCTAAACCACTGACGGCTCCTTTATTTAATTTATCTTAATACCTATTGGCAACATATATAAATTTGAATTTCCAAAATAAAAAAAGGTTTATTGTAATGGCACAACCAGTTGGCGGCCTGTTTTTAAATACTAAAATAACATATTTTGGTATTGCAACAGGCTGGCAGCACCAAGCTGCGAAAATGAATAACTTAAATATTGTTCACACTTATTTGTTGCTTACATTTTACATTTTCTTATTGGTAATTCATAATTAATATTTTGTTTCATTTCAGGTATTAGGTGATAAATGGATGCCTTGAGGGCATTCCGCATCATCGTTTGGTCGGGTTGATGTCTTCTGAGTGATCGTCGATGGACTGGGTAAGTTGCTTTTGATTGCCTACTGGTTGTGTCTGCAGCAGCTGATTTACGTATTTGTCTGCTTATAAAGAGTCTTCTTGATGGTCATATGCTGGAGTATCCGGGATTTGTTGTGTCGTCTGGATGTTTGGGTGAGTATGCTTGCAGCAGCTGATTTTTGTGGGCGGCAGCAGCATGGACGTCAATTAGTAATGTATATTTTTCTTTCTTTGCAGGTACTTGGAAACGATCGCCGATTGTCATTTCGTCAAGTTGAATGCTCAGGAGTCGGGTTCTGGATACACCGGTGGATCACGTGAGTGGTATTATTGTTTTTGATATTGTAGTATGTATGTGCGTTTTCCCTTTAGTTCTGTATATGTTTTTATATGTGTCGTACTATTTTTTGTTTAAAATTGTTTTATTTATTTTTGTTTTTGTAATTTGCGTATTTACATATATGTACATGGACAGATGCATATATATGCGTGTTTTTATTTGCGTATTTATTTATTTTTATTTTGTTTGTGTATATTATTGTTGTCTTCTATGTTTATTTAATTATGTCTTTGTTATTATATTTGCTTTATTTATTTAATTTGTTGTTTTATTTAGTCTTTTCTCCTATTTTTCAGGTGTATGTGCAGGATAGCGTCGAGATGACTTCGCTGATTGTGTGCTGTGTATCAGGTAAGTTGAGTTGTTTATATTGAAGAATTACAGAGTATGTATATATATTTATTTATGTGTATAACATATGTACACATACATATATACACATACATATACGTATGTATTATATTTGTGTATGTTTTTATTTATATATTTATAAATTTATTTGTTTCCATTTATATATTTTTAACTTGTGTGGTTATTATTTTTATTTTTGTTTTTATTTATGTTCTCACTTTTTTCATTTTATTGCAGGTATTGTGTTTGGTATGTTTAATTTAGTTAGTTGATTGTGTATATATTATTCTGTAAATGTATTTCTGTTAATCTTCTATTGTCTATATTTATATTCTATTGATTATTGTATATTTATATGATAAGTCTATTTCATGTAATTTGTATTATTTTATTTGAAGTATATGTGCATGTATATACATGCGCACACATACATAAATAAGCATATACGTGCGCATACGTACATAGAATTACATGTATGCCTTTACTTGGTTTAATTTTGTTTGTTGCTTAACATACGTTGTGTGTTTCATTTATTTTATTTTTATATTTGATTTGGTTGTAAATAACATGGCAAAATGAAGAGTCAAACGCAGTTTCTAATTATGGATTATCTTTATAATGTCCGAGTGCGTGTTTACTTGTTGAAGAATTGAGAGTAGCTTAACTTATGTGAATACAATGCAGAGAAAGAAAACAATTCATGTGTGAGCAGAGCTTCGATACTAATCGGTATAGCGATACTTAAGTATTAATCGTTGCTGTGATATTCAAACATATTTCAACAGCTTTGTTTACTTTTGTTTATGTTACTTATTCTGTTATTATGTTAAGATTGTTGGTATTATTTCTATTGTTTGGGAAACATTTTTTCATGCGGAATTAGAAAAAGAATTGAGCGAATAAAAAGACGGTCGCCGAGAAATTTTTACACAACTGAACAAAAACGAAGTGCAATGAAAAAAATATTTTAATGTATATTGAAAAATTACTAGATTTGTGCAATATTTTATTATTATTTATTTAATTTAAGGGGTGATTGCAATTAGAAAAATGTTTAATATAAAATGTGCAATTAAAACAAATGACTGGAATTGAAATGAGGCATGAGTCAGACTCATGTGCCGATGAAAACGATGGCCGTCGTGCAAGAGAAAAAGTGCAATGTTTATTTAACCATTTATTTATACGGAGCGAGAAAAGGAATATTTGCAATATGTTGTTTTATATATGCTGCTGCTGCTGCAAAATGAAAAAATGTTTAACTAATTTACCTTGCAAATCAACAGTAAGATTTTGTGGAAAAAGCAGCTCACACGCCCCACACAAACACACACACTTTGTATTTATTGTCTTTTAATTTAAATTTAATCTGTTGCGCAGGGGGAAAAGTAAAGCACGCAGCAAGAAACAAAATGAATTGTATTCGTGGCGAGAAAAATAAATGACACCGATCAAAACAGCACGTCTCCTCAACCCAATCTAAGACTTTACTAATGAATTGTCCATGCTCATGCAGCAGCGCAAGAACTTCACAAGGAAGAAAAGGAGCAAGGCAAAAGAGGTGTTCGAACATAAAGATGACCGCCGAGCAAGAAGTGCAAGAATGCAACAAAAAAAATTATATGTAATATTATATTTAAAAACGACTAGACTTCTGCAATATAATAATACAATATGTAAGATATATTTCTTAATTTGTTTATAAATAATTTAATTTAATAGGCGATTGCAACAAATTAAAGAGGGACAGCGTTTTTTCATGTGCAATTTTATAAAGAATTGAGCAAAAAAACAGAAGATAATCCAAGTCAGAGGGCTGTAGTCGACTGAACTCGACTACGATTTACCGTGAACCCAGCTGTTAAATATATTCTTAAACGATTGACTAATTTCCCTAAAATAAGTTTTGCGCCCAAATGTGAGCAGGTCTGCTGGTGCACTCATTTCTTATAGCAAGCTCAGGCACTGAAGAAAAAAAAAAAGAGCATCGCATGTTTTTATTCGCAAGCCGAACTGATCCTAACTGACTGGCAACAAACACGTGCATATACATAAATACATACATATATACGTACACGCAATCGTTATGTGGTAAAGGGGGATCTGCAGAATACACACAAAGACATATTGACGCTCGCGTCGATTATCATGTCATATCTTTCTCACACATGCGCTCGCATTTTGATGCTTACAAAAAATGCTTGCGGCTGCTGGTAGAAATGAGATCAGTATGATGATATATTTTCGATTATAACTTGGGTGTTTCTTAACCGATCTTGATGAAATTTCGAAAGTTGATAAATAATATGCATATGTATATTCTGTATAAATTAGAAATAAAGCAAACATGATCTGCGCTTTGTATACTAGAACCTATATTCCAATTTTGAAGTCTCTAGCTCATATAGTCCTTGAGATCTGTGTGTTCATAGATACGGAGAGACGGACGGATGGACATGGCTATATCGACTCTGCTGTTGACCCTGATCAAGGATATATATACTTTATGGGGTCGGAGATGCTTCCTTCTAACTGTTACATACATTTGCACAAAACCATTATAGCTTTTTACACATATTTAATGGGTTCAGGGTATAAAAAGATGGCCGCCGAGCAATTTGAACAAAAAAAAGTGCAATGAAAAAAATATTTTAATGTATATTGAAAAATGACAAAATGTATGCAATATTTTATTATTATTCATTTAATTTAAGAGGGGGGGATTGCAATTAGAATTTAAAAAAAAAAAATGTGCAATTAAGACAAATGACTTGAATTGAAATGAGGCATGAGTCATACTCATGGGCCGAAGAAAATAGATAGCCGCCAGTGAAAGAGAAAAAGTGCAATATTTATTTAACCATTTATTTAAACGGAGCGGGAAAAAGATATGTTTGAAATATGTTGTTTTATATATTCTGCTGCTGCTGTTGCAAAATGAAAAAATGTTTAACTAATTTACCTTGCAAATCAACAGTAAGATTTTTTAGAAAAATCAGCTCACACACGCACGCGCGCTCGCGCACACACACACTTTGAATTTATTTTCTTTTATTTTAAATTTAATCTGCAGCGCAGGGAGAAAAAGTAAAGCACGCAGCAAGAAACCAAATGAATTGTATTCGTGACTAGAAAAAATAAATGATACCGATCAAAACAGCACGTCTCTTCAACTGAATAGAAGATTTACTTATGAAGTGTCCACGCTCATGCAGCAGAGAGCGAGGCAAAAGAGTTGAAGGAAAAAAAAGATGACCGCAATGAATATAGTATTTTAATGTATATTCAAAAATGACTAGATTTGTGGAATATTTTATTAATATTTATTTAATTTAATAGTAAAACTTGCTCTTTAGCTAAACCACTGACGGCTCCTTTACTTAATTTCTTTTAATACCTATTGGCAACATATATAAATTTGAATTACAACAATAAAAATAGCTTATTGTATGTTATACAAATGGCACAAACAGTTGGCGGCCTCTTTTTAAATACTAAAATAACATATTTTGGTATTGCAACAGGTTGGCAGCATTAAGCTGCCAAAATGAATAACTTACATATTGTTCACACTTATTTGTTGTTTACATTTTACATTTTTTATATTTATGTATATTTTGCTTTCCTTGCAGGTACTTGGGGACGATCGCCGATGGCCATTTCGTTACGTTGGATGCTCAGGAGTCGGGTTCTGGATAAACCGGTGAATCAGGTGAGTGGTAATATTGCTTTTTATATTGTAGTATGTATGTGCATTTTTCCTTTTAGTTGTCGTATGTATATGTTTTTATATGTATCGTAGTTTTTTGTTTAAATTTGATATATATATTTTTGTTTTTGTAAATTGCGTATATACATATATGTACATACACATACACATGCATATATATGCGTGTGTTTATTTACGTTGATTTGGTTTTTGTTTTGTTTGTTTTGCATGAATATGTGTTTTATTTATTTTTAATTTGGTTTGCGTATAATATTTTTATTTTTGTACATTATTTTATTATGTTTATTTAATTATATCGTTATTATATTTGCTTTATTATTAATATTTATTTTATTTGTTGTTTTAGTTAGTCTTTTCTCCTTTTTTCAGGTGTAGTGACTTCGCTGATTGTGTGCTGTGTATCAGGTAAGTTGAGTTGTTTATATTGTAGAATTACAGTGTATGTACATATATTTATTTATGCGTGTAAACATATATACGCATACATATATACACACATAAATATACGGATGTATTATATTTGTGTATGCTTTTATTTATATATGTGTAAATTTATTTGTTTCCATTTATATATTTTTAACTTGTCTGATTATTTGTATTTTTGTTTTTATTTATGTTCGTATTTTCTTCCTTTTATTGCAGATGTAACGAACCTTTTTATTCGGTCGTATTTTAGCTAAGCTAAAACTCAGTCGAGCTAAGAGTTCGAGCAACAAATTTATCTTGCGTTTGCAATAATTAACAACACCGTGTATATATATATTAAACTTGCTTTATTCGATCGCACTTATTTGAAATCACACTTTCAAATGTTAGTTTTCTGATCGCTTAATTTCTATTTGTTCCGTGGCGTCTCGCCACACATCGGTGCCCTTGATCAGGTTTGATTCGAGCTCCTGTGAGCCATAATCGGCCCCAGGCCCTCCGCCCGCCAGCTACGCAAGCTCAGGATCTCAGTCTGCCCGCCAGAGATTTCGTACAGCACTCCTGATGTTCACCAGGACTAGCGGTTTCCTTGTTTCCCCAAGGATTGCCTTTAGTAACTGGTGAGTCAGGATTCGCGTGTCACTCTCTCTGGCTAATCACAGACCAAGCCTCGCTTGCTTCGCTTGGTTCCTTGCGGATATCGCCTGTTGCCACAATTCAAGCGTGGCAAGGATATACGATTCCCACCTAATTTCAGGACTTCGATGTCCTGTGATCCTTGTGTTCAGTTGAGTCCTTTATGTCTCGCGTTGACTTCGTGTTTGTGACCGCCTCACTTTCACTTCTGCACGGATCGATTCTCATTCACTTGTATCTCGCGCAGACTCGCGTATATAATTGCACAGCTTCCCGTGTTTATTTGCACAGCCCCCGCCTTGTGCTGCGGCGCTCCTTTTATAGCCCTTGGTTGGTCACCTTTTGGCGGGACTGTACCACGGTCGCGGGAATTTTTGGTAGCGTGATCTTCTGGTAATTTTCCACTGCCCTTTTGCTGGCGCCAGCCATTGTCTGCCGTCAGTGTGAGTATGGACAACAGTATTGCTCCCGCAATACTCCTCACACACTAACGGCACATGTCCTGATGGACATGTGTGTCAGACACGTTCAAATGGCTGACCACCTGCGTTAGCAAAGAGAGGGGCGAAAGAGAGCGAATTCGCCGCAACTGTATCAGGGCCGGATTTCGGCCTGACAGTCAGTTATTGTGAGGGGCGCATATAACATTGAATGCATGCTGATGGGCATGCACATCCATGAACATACATATACATATATATTTGTGATCACAAACATACATATACATGCATACTCACACGTGCATGGTTATATGGCTCCTCACATGGTTATATGGCTCCGCCTCATGGTTATATGGTGATATTATATGATTATGACTTCAAGCGGATTCCACACCCCCCTATGGCTCCGGTGGTGATGCTTTGTTGGCCAGGTAAATTGCGTTTGTAGCTTGAATTATTGTGTATATGTTTTTAGTTTTATCCATTTATTCCAGGTACTACTGTAGCTTGGATACGTCAGGAGAATTGTATCCTGTCCACATTCTCAGGAGAGCCATCCAGCCACTCCAGTGATCCAGGTAAAATTTTGTAGCGTTGTGTGAATTTTTTATAAATTTTCATATTTGTCTATTGTTGCCTGTTAATTTTATTTTCAATGCACTTTCGCGCTGTGTTATCGCCATGAGGAGCTCCATCAACTTGGTCCAGCTTAATATTATATTTTGTATGTTTAATTTATTTAGTTGCTTTAGTAAGCATACATATAATATAATTATATAATTACATGTATGCGTTTATTTGGTTTAATTTTGTTTGTTGTTTAACATACGTTTGGTTGGCAAAAGTTCCTCAACTGAACCCTCCATGAGGGTGCCGACTGGTAATAGCATTGCAGTGGTCCGCAAGGTACCGATGCTAGCTAAGACTCGTGCGCTGAACATCGGACATGATCTGTCCCCATAGTCTTGACCCTGAGAAAGGACCGAGTCATGGTTTCGAGGTAACGGGCCGGAATAAGGTGTAATGCGACCCGTGCCGATAGTCAGCCTGGCTGGGGGCCCACAAATAGCCCAGTCTTCTACGGAGCATATCGGAACCTGGCGACCTCCGGTATTAAATCAGCCTTACCTGCACATCGCGGATCTCGAAGCAGGTGGACATTCTTTCTCTGCAACTCGTGGGAATCAACATGTATTTCAATCAAATAGAGTCCGGTACTCTAATAAAAACGGTAGGGAGCAATCCCAAGCATGTAGTGGAGGCAGTGGCTAAAAGCCTGGCCAAAGCGACAACCTGACAAAAGTGGCGGAAAAGCCTGTTTGTCTAGCCAGTGGCGAGGGTGCAGTTGGTAAGAACCCTGACCCATCCGACTCCGAGGTAGGAAGGCAAAGCACTTGTGCAGCCAACCTGCCAGCCGGAGCTGGTCCGAAGGGCGAATTGCCAACTTCCAGCGCTGCGGCTAAAAGGTTTACGTATGACGAGAACGGAAATGCCGCAAACATTTTGAAGCGGCAAAACGCAAACACAGTAGCCAACCCACCAGCCGAATGGCAGACTAAGGTGGAGTGGGCCAGAAGGGTGCTGCCGAATTACAGCCAGGCACCACCCAACAAAGAGCAGAGTCAGGCCAAACGGCAACGCTCCCAAGAAGCTCATGGGCTCGTTGCAAAGCGGGGCAAGGTGCAGCCGGGAAGGTCCTTTGCTGAAATTGCCAGGAAAGAATCCTAATAGGGATCCTTGACAAAGGCAACAAGGACGGTAGAATCCCGTGCAATCGGTGGAAGTGGGTGGCAGGAGCCCTCGCTGTCCACTGCCTGCTGCCACTAAGATGCTGAGTACGGCGCCTGGGCCACCACCAGTATGTAGAGATGCTGCTACTCGAAGTCCCGAGTAGACCTCGTGCGCGCATCTGGACTCATCAAAGGAACGACCAGGTGCTAAACTTATTGCAATTATGCAACCCTTCTCTACCCACCCACGATTGGAGGGTGGTGAAGATTGAGGCTACGGATGGGCCAACAAATCTGACTGTGCTGATTCTTAACAAAGAATCACGGGCCCCCATTGAAGCCGCCAAAGTCGAGCTCAATTTTGGGTTCGGCTCCATTACCGTAAAGGTATATAAATCGGATGCAACGGCCGGAGGAGACCCTGTCGTCTGTAACAAGACGGCTGAACAGGGTCCTGTCTGCTGTGAAGGACCATCTGCTGCCCTGATGCTCTGCCTGGCTGGCGGCGGAGACGATATAATACTAGTCCAAGAACCTTGGGTGATCGGAGGCAAGGTTTGCGGACTAAGAAACAAGAATTATAAGCTCTTAGTAGCTGAAAATTAAGGTAAAAAACGTATCTGTATCCTCGCGAAAAAACATTTAAGTATTTTTCTGCTCCGCCATTTTAGCAATGGCGACAACACAGCGGTAAGCCTGGAGCTCCAGTCAGCTCCGATACGGCTACTGTCTGCCTACATGGCCCATGAGAGCACTGGCTGGAGATAACAAGATTCCTCGTCCAGGAGTGAAAGAAGCACAAAATCTGCCTAATTATATGCTGCGACGCCAATGCTCACCACACTCAGTTGGGGAGCACGGACACGAATCCGGACACTGACTGGCAACAAACACGTGCATATACATAAATACAAACGTATATACGTACACGCAATCGTAAAGGGGTAAAGGGGGATCTGCAGAATACACACAAAGACATATTGACGCTCGCGTTGATTATCATGTCGTCTCTTTCTCACACATGCACTCGCATTTTGATGCTTACAGAAAATGCTTGCGGCTCCTAATAGAAATGAGATCAGTATGATGATATATTTTCGATTATAACTTGGGTGTTTCTTAACCGATCTTGATGAAATTTCGAAAGTTGATAAATAATATGCATATGTATATTCTGTATAAATTAGAAATAAAGCAAACATGATCTGCGCTTTGTATACTAGAACCTATATTCCAATTTTGAAGTCTTTAGCTCATATAGTCCTTGAGATCTGTGTGTTCATAGAGACGGAGAGACGGACGGACGGACATGGCTATATCGACTCTGCTGTTGACCCTGATCAAGGATATATATACTTTATGGGGTCGGAGATGCTTCCTTCTGACTGTTACATACATTTGCACAAAACCATTATAGCTCTTTACGCATATTTAATGGGTTCAGGGTATAAAAAGATGGCCGCGAGCAATTTGAACAAAAAAAAAGTGCAATGAAAAAAATATTTTAATGTATATTGAAAAATGACAAAATGTATACAATATTTTATTATTATTCATTTAATTTAAGAGGGGGGGATTGCAATTAGAATTAAAAAAAAAAAAATGTGCAATTAAGACAAATGACTTGAATTGAAATGAGGCATGAGTCATACTCATGGGCCGAAGAAAATAGATAGCCGCCGTGAAAGAGAAAAAGTGCAATATTTATTTAACCATTTATTTAAACGGAGCGGGAAAAAGATATGTTTGAAATATGTTGTTTTATATATTCTGCTGCTGCTGCTGCAAAATGAAAAAATGTTTAACTAATTTACCTTGCAAATCAACAGTAAGATTTTTTAGAAAAATCAGCTCACACACGCACGCGCGCTCGCGCACACACACACTTTGAATTTATTTTCTTTTATTTTAAATTTAATCTGTCAGCGCAGGGGGAAAAAGTAAAGCACGCAGCAAGAAACCAAATGAATTGTATTCGTGACTAGAAAAAATAAATGATACCGATCAAAACAGCACGTCTCTTCAACTGAATAGAAGATTTACTTATGAAGTGTCCACGCTCATGCAGCAGCGTAAGTGCTTCACAAGGAAGAAACAGAGCGAGGCAAAAGAGTTGAAGGAAAAAAAAGATGACCGCAATGAATATAGTATTTTAATGTATATTCAAAAATGACTAGATTTGTGCAATATTTTATTAATATTTATTTAATTTAATAGCAAAACTTGTTCGTTAGCTAAACCACTGACGGCTCCTATACTTAATTTCTCTTAATACCTATTGGCAACATATATAAATTTGAATTACAACAATAAAAATAGCTTATTGTATGTTATACAAATGGCACAAACAGTTGGCGGCCTCTTTTTAAATACTAAAATAACATATTTTGGTATTGCAACAGGTTGGCAGCATTAAGCTGCCAAAATGAATAACTTACATATTGTTCACACTTATTTGTTGTTTACGTTTTACATTTTTTATATTTATGTATATTTTGCTTTCTTTGCAGGTACTTGGGGACGATCGCCGATGGCCATTTCGTTACGTTGGATGCTCAGGAGTCGGGTTCTGGATAAACCGGTGAATCAGGTGAGTGGTAATATTGCTTTTTATATTGTAGTATGTATGTGCATTTTTCCTTTTAGTTGTCGTATGTATATGTTTTTATATGTATCGTAGTTTTTTGGTTAAATTTGATATATATATTTTTGTTTTTGTAAATTGCGTATATACATATATGTACATACACATACACATGCATATATATGCGTGTGTTTATTTACGTTGATTTGGTTTTTGTTTTGTTTGTTTTGCATGAATATGTGTTTTATTTATTTTTAATTTGGTTTGCGTATAATATTTTTATTTTTGTACATTATTTTATTATGTTTATTTAATTATATCGTTATTATATTTGCTTTATTATTAATATTTATTTTATTTGTTGTTTTAGTTAGTCTTTTCTCCTTTTTTCAGGTGTAGTGACTTCGCTGATTGTGTGCTGTGTATCAGGTAAGTTGAGTTGTTTATATTGTAGAATTACAGTGTATGTACATATATTTATTTATGCGTGTAAACATATATACGCATACATATATACACACATAAATATACGGATGTATTATATTTGTGTATGCTTTTATTTATATATGTGTAAATTTATTTGTTTCCATTTATATATTTTTAACTTGTCTGATTATTTGTATTTTTGTTTTATTTATGTTCGTATTTTCTTCCTTTTATTGCAGATGTAACGAACCTTTTTTTTTTGTCGTATTTTAGCTAAGCTAAAACTCAGTCGAGCTAAGAGTTCGAGCAACAAATTTATCTTGCGTTTGCAATAATTAACAACACCGTGTATATATATATTAAACTTGCTTTATTCGATCGCACTTATTTGAAATCCGCACTTTCAAATGTCAGTTTTCTGATCGACTTAATTTCTATTTGTTCCGTGGCGTCTCGCCACACATCGGTGCCCTTGATCAGGTTTGATTCGAGGCTCCTGTAGTGAGCCATAATCGGCCCCAGGCCCTCCGCCGCAGCCAGCGCGAGCTCAGGACCTCAGTCTGCCCGCCAGAGATTTCGTACGGCACTCTGATGCTCACCGGGACTAGCGGTTTCCTTGTTTCCCCAAGGAATTCGCCTTTAAGTAACTGGTGAGTCCGTTCGCGTGATCGCGGTGTCTGGCTAATGCTGGGCCAGGCCTCGCTTGCTATCGCAGTTGGTTCGCGGATATCGCCTGTATTGCCGCAATTCAAGCGTGGCAAGGATATGCGATTCCCACCTAATTTCGAGGACTTCGATGTCTCCGTGATCCTGTGATGTTGAGTTGAGTCCGCCATGTCTCGCGTTGACTTCGATGTTTTGTGACCGCCTCACTTTCACTTCTGCACGGATCGATTCTCGTTCGCCTGTATCTCGCGCAGACTCGCGTCGCATAGTTGCACAGCTTCCCCGTGTTTATTTGCACAGCCCCCGCCTTGTGCTGCGGCGCTCCTTTTATAGGCCTTGGTTGGTCACCTTTTGGCGGGACTGTACCACGGTCGCGGTGAATTTTTGGCAGCGTGATCTGCTGTGAATTTTCCACTGCCCTTTTGGCTGGCAGCCATTGTCTGCCGTCAGTGTGAGTATGGACAATGAGCATTGCTCCGCAGTACTCCTGCACACTAACGGCACATCGTCACGATGGACGTGTGTGTCGGGCACGTTCAAATGGCTGACCCCCTGCGTTACCTGAGGGGCGAAAGGCGAATTCGCCGCAACTGTATCAGGGGCCGGATTTCGGCCTGACAGTCAGGTACCTTGTGAGGGGCGCATATAACATTGAATGCTGTGCTGATGGGCATGCACATCCATGAACATACATATACATATACTATTTGTGATCACTGGCATACATGTACATGCATACTCACACGGCGCATGGTTACATGGCATCCTCACATGGTCACTATGGCTCCGCCTCGCTGGTTGTCTGGCGATATTATATGATTGTGGCTTCAGGCGGATTCCACACCCCCCTATGGCTCCGGTGGTGATGGTGTGGTGGCCAGGTAAATTGCGTTTTGTAGCTTGAATTGTTGTGTATATGTTTTTAGTTTTATCCATTTATTCCAGGTACTACTGTAGCTTGGATACGTCAGGAGAATTGTATCCTGTGCACCTTCTCAGGAGAGCCACTCCAGCACGTACTCCAGTGATCCAGGTCAGTTTTTGTAGCGTTGTGTGACTTTTTTATAACTTTGTCATATTTGTCTATTGATTGCCTGTTAATTTTATTTTCCATGCACTTTCTGCGCTGGTGTTATCGCCATGAGGAGCTCCACCAACTTGGTCCAGCCTAATATTATATTTTGTATGTTTAATTTATTTAGTTGCGTTAGTAAGCATACATATAATATAATTATATAATTACATGTATGCGTTTATTTGGTTTAATTTTGTTTGTTGTTTAACATACGTTTGGTTGGCAAAAGTTCCTCAACTGAACCCTCCATGAGGGTGCCGACTGGTAATAGCATTGCAGTGGTCCGCAAGGTACCGATGCTAGCTAAGACTCGTGCGCTGAACATCGGACATGATCTGTCCCCATAGTCTTGACCCTGAGAAAGGACCGAGTCATGGTTTCGAGGTAACGGGCCGGAATAAGGTGTAATGCGACCCGTGCCGATAGTCGAAGCCTGGCTGGGGGCCCTACAAATAGCCCAGTCTTCTACGGGGCATATCGGAGCCTGCAGCGACCTCCGGTAGTAAAATCAGCCTTACCTGCACATCGCGGATCTCGAAGCAGGTGGACATTCGCTCTCTGCAGCTCGTGGGAATCAGCATGTATTTCAATCAGATAGAGTCCGGTGCTCTAATAAAAGCGGTAGGGAGCAATCCCCGGCATGTAGTGGGCGGCAGGCTCGGCTGAAGCCTGGCCAACCAGCCGCCTGACAAAAAGTGGCGGAAAAGCCTGTTTGTCACCGTAGTGGCGGGGTGCAGTTGGGCGGGAACCCTGGGCCATCCGACTCCGAGGTAGGAAGGCAAAGCGCTTGTGCAGCCAACCTGCCCGGCCGGCGCCAGGTCCGAAGGGCGAATTGCGCAACTTCCAGCGCTGCGGCTAAAGGGTTTACGTATGAGCGAGGAACGGAAATGCCGCGAGCGTTTTGAAGCGGCGAGCGCGCAAACACAGTAGCCAACCCACCGGCCGAATGGCAGACTAAGGTGGAGTGGGCCAGAAGGGTGCTGCCGAATTACAGCCAGGCACCACCCAACAAAGAGCAGAGTCAGGCCAAACGGCAACGCTCCCAAGAAGCTCATGGGCCCGTTGCAAAGCGGGGCAAGGTGCAGCCGGGAAGCTCCTTTGCTGAAATTGCCAGGAAAGAATCCTAATAGGGATCCTTGACAAAGGCAACAAGGACGGTAGAATCCCGTGCAATCGGTGGAAGTGGGTGGCAGGAGCCCTCGCTGTCCACTGCCTGCTGCCACTAAGATGCTGAGTACGGCGCCTGGGCCACCACCAGTATGTAGAGATGCTGCTACTCGAAGTCCCGAGTAGACCTCGTGCGCGCATCTGGCCTCATTAAAGGAACCCGACCAGGTGCTAAACTTATTGCAATTATGCAACCCTTCTCTACCCACCCACGATTGGAGGGTGGTGAAGATTGAGGCTACGGATGGGCCAACAAATCTGACTGTGCTGATTCTTAACAAAGAATCACGGGCCCCCATTGAAGCCGCCAAAGTCGAGCTCAATTTTGGGTTCGGCTCCATTACCGTAAAGGTATATAAATCGGATGCAACGGCCGGAGGAGACCCTGTCGTCTGTAACAAGACGGCTGAACAGGGTCCTGTCTGCTGTGAAGGACCATCTGCTGCCCTGATGCTCTGCCTGGCTGGCGGCGGAGACGATATAATACTAGTCCAAGAACCTTGGGTGATCGGAGGCAAGGTTTGCGGACTAAGAAACAAGAATTATAAGCTCTTAGTAGCTGAAAATTAAGGTAAAAAACGTATCTGTATCCTCGCGAAAAAACATTTAAGTATTTTTCTGCTCCGCCATTTTAGCAATGGCGACAACACAGCGGTAAGCCTGGAGCTCCAGTCAGCTCCGATACGGCTACTGTCTGCCTACATGGCCCATGAGAGCACTGGCTGGAGATAACAAGATTCCTCGTCCAGGAGTGAAAGAAGCACAAAATCTGCCTAATTATATGCTGCGACGCCAATGCTCACCACACTCAGTTGGGGAGCACGGACACGAATCCGGACACTGACTGGCAACAAACACGTGCATATACATAAATACAAACGTATATACGTACACGCAATCGTAAAGGGGTAAAGGGGGATCTGCAGAATACACACAAAGACATATTGACGCTCGCGTTGATTATCATGTCGTCTCTTTCTCACACATGCACTCGCATTTTGATGCTTACAGAAAATGCTTGCGGCTCCTAATAGAAATGAGATCAGTATGATGATATATTTTCGATTATAACTTGGGTGTTTCTTAACCGATCTTGATGAAATTTCGAAAGTTGATAAATAATATGCATATGTATATTCTGTATAAATTAGAAATAAAGCAAACATGATCTGCGCTTTGTATACTAGAACCTATATTCCAATTTTGAAGTCTTTAGCTCATATAGTCCTTGAGATCTGTGTGTTCATAGAGACGGAGAGACGGACGGACGGACATGGCTATATCGACTCTGCTGTTGACCCTGATCAAGGATATATATACTTTATGGGGTCGGAGATGCTTCCTTCTGACTGTTACATACATTTGCACAAAACCATTATAGCTCTTTACGCATATTTAATGGGTTCAGGGTATAAAAAGATGGCCGCGAGCAATTTGAACAAAAAAAAAAGTGCAATGAAAAAAATATTTTAATGTATATTGAAAAATGACAAAATGTATACAATATTTTATTATTATTCATTTAATTTAAGAGGGGGGGATTGCAATTAGAATTAAAAAAAAAAAATGTGCAATTAAGACAAATGACTTGAATTGAAATGAGGCATGAGTCATACTCATGGGCCGAAGAAAATAGATAGCCGCCGTGAAAGAGAAAAAGTGCAATATTTATTTAACCATTTATTTAAACGGAGCGGGAAAAAGATATGTTTGAAATATGTTGTTTTATATATTCTGCTGCTGCTGTTGCAAAATGAAAAAATGTTTAACTAATTTACCTTGCAAATCAACAGTAAGATTTTTTAGAAAAATCAGCTCACACACGCACGCGCGCTCGCGCACACACACACTTTGAATTTATTTTCTTTTATTTTAAATTTAATCTGCCGCGCAGGGAGAAAAAGTAAAGCACGCAGCAAGAAACCAAATGAATTGTATTCGTGACTAGAAAAAATAAATGATACCGATCAAAACAGCACGTCTCTTCAACTGAATAGAAGATTTACTTATGAAGTGTCCACGCTCATGCAGCAGCGTAAGTGCTTCACAAGGAAGAAACAGATCGAGGCAAAAGAGTTGAAGGAAAAAAAAGATGACCGCAATGAATATAGTATTTTAATGTATATTCAAAAATGACTAGATTTGTGGAATATTTTATTAATATTTATTTAATTTAATAGTAAAACTTGCTCGTTAGCTAAACCACTGACGGCTCCTTTACTTAATTTCTTTTAATACCTATTGGCAACATATATAAATTTGAATTACAACAATAAAAATAGCTTATTGTATGTTATACAAATGGCACAAACAGTTGGCGGCCTCTTTTTAAATACTAAAATAACATATTTTGGTATTGCAACAGGTTGGCAGCATTAAGCTGCCAAAATGAATAACTTACATATTGTTCACACTTATTTGTTGTTTACGTTTTACATTTTTTATATTTATGTATATTTTGCTTTCTTTGCAGGTACTTGGGGACGATCGCCGATGGCCATTTCGTTACGTTGGATGCTCAGGAGTCGGGTTCTGGATAAACCGGTGAATCAGGTGAGTGGTAATATTGCTTTTTATATTGTAGTATGTATGTGCATTTTTCCTTTTAGTTGTCGTATGTATATGTTTTTATATGTATCGTAGTTTTTTGGTTAAATTTGATATATATATTTTTGTTTTTGTAAATTGCGTATATACATATATGTACATACACATACACATGCATATATATGCGTGTGTTTATTTACGTTGATTTGGTTTTTGTTTTGTTTGTTTTGCATGAATATGTGTTTTATTTATTTTTAATTTGGTTTGCGTATAATATTTTTATTTTTGTACATTATTTTATTATGTTTATTTAATTATATCGTTATTATATTTGCTTTATTATTAATATTTATTTTATTTGTTGTTTTAGTTAGTCTTTTCTCCTTTTTTCAGGTGTAGTGACTTCGCTGATTGTGTGCTGTGTATCAGGTAAGTTGAGTTGTTTATATTGTAGAATTACAGTGTATGTACATATATTTATTTATGCGTGTAAACATATATACGCATACATATATACACACATAAATATACGGATGTATTATATTTGTGTATGCTTTTATTTATATATGTGTAAATTTATTTGTTTCCATTTATATATTTTTAACTTGTCTGATTATTTGTATTTTTGTTTTTATTTATGTTCGTATTTTCTTCCTTTTATTGCAGATGTAACGAACCTTTTTATTCGGTCGTATTTTAGCTAAGCTAAAACTCAGTCGAGCTAAGAGTTCGAGCAACAAATTTATCTTGCGTTTGCAATAATTAACAACACCGTGTATATATATATTAAACTTGCTTTATTCGATCGCACTTATTTGAAATCACACTTTCAAATGTTAGTTTTCTGATCGCTTAATTTCTATTTGTTCCGTGGCGTCTCGCCACACATCGGTGCCCTTGATCAGGTTTGATTCGAGCTCCTGTGAGCCATAATCGGCCCCAGGCCCTCCGCCCGCCAGCTACGCAAGCTCAGGATCTCAGTCTGCCCGCCAGAGATTTCGTACAGCACTCCTGATGCTCACCAGGACTAGCGGTTTCCTTGTTTCCCCAAGGATTGCCTTTAGTAACTGGTGAGTCAGGATTCGCGTGTCACTCTCTCTGGCTAATCACAGACCAAGCCTCGCTTGCTTCGCTTGGTTCCTTGCGGATATCGCCTGTTGCCACAATTCAAGCGTGGCAAGGATATACGATTCCCACCTAATTTCAGGACTTCGATGTCCTGTGATCCTTGTGTTCAGTTGAGTCCTTTATGTCTCGCGTTGACTTCGTGTTTGTGACCGCCTCACTTTCACTTCTGCACGGATCGATTCTCATTCACTTGTATCTCACGCAGACTCGCGTTGATTTGCACGCCCGCCTTGTGCTGCGGCGCTCCTTTTATAGGCCTTGGCTGGTCACCTTTTGCCGGGACTGTACCACGGTCGCGTGATCTTTTGGTGGCGTGATCTTCTGGTAATTTTCCACTGCCCTTTTGCTGGCGCCAGCCATTGTCTGCCGTCAGTGTGAGTATGGACAACAGTATTGCTCCCGCAATACTCCTCACACACTAACGGCACATGTCCTGATGGACATGTGTGTCAGACACGTCCAAATGGCTGACCACCTGCGTTACAAAGAGAGGGGCGAAAGAGAGCGAATTCGCCGCAACTGTATTAGGGCCGGATTTCGGCCTGACAGTCAGTTATTGTGAGGGGCGCATATAACATTGAATGCATGCTGATGGGCATGCACATCCATGAACATACATATACATATATATTTGTGATCACAAACATACATATACATGCATACTCACACGTGCATGGTTATATGGCTCCTCACATGGTTATATGGCTCCGCCTCATGGTTATATGGTGATATTATATGATTATGACTTCAAGCGGATTCCACACCCCCCTATGGCTCCGGTGGTGATGCTTTGTTGGCCAGGTAAATTGCGTTTGTAGCTTGAATTATTGTGTATATGTTTTTAGTTGTATCCATTTATTCCAGGTACTACTGTAGCTTGGATACGTCAGGAGAATTGTATCCTGTCCACATTCTCAGGAGAGCCATCCAGCCACTCCAGTGATCCAGGTAAAATTTTGTAGCGTTGTGTGAATTTTTTATAAATTTTCATATTTGTCTATTGTTGCCTGTTAATTTTATTTTCAATGCACTTTCGCGCTGTGTTATCGCCATGAGGAGCTCCACCAACTTGGTCCAGCTTAATATTATATTTTGTATGTTTAATTTATTTAGTTGCTTTAGTAAGCATACATATAATATAATTATATAATTACATGTATGCGTTTATTTGGTTTAATTTTGTTTGTTGTTTAACATACGTTTGGTTGGCAAAAGTTCCTCAACTGAACCCTCCATGAGGGTGCCGACTGGTAATAGCATTGCAGTGGTCCGCAAGGTACCGATGCTAGCTAAGACTCGTGCGCTGAACATCGGACATGATCTGTCCCCATAGTCTTGACCCTGAGAAAGGACCGAGTCATGGTTTCGAGGTAACGGGCCGGAATAAGGTGTAATGCGACCCGTGCCGATAGTCAGCCTGGCTGGGGGCCCACAAATAGCCCAGTCTTCTACGGAGCATATCGGAACCTGGCGACCTCCGGTATTAAATCAGCCTTACCTGCACATCGCGGATCTCGAAGCAGGTGGACATTCTTTCTCTGCAACTCGTGGGAATCAACATGTATTTCAATCAAATAGAGTCCGGTACTCTAATAAAAACGGTAGGGAGCAATCACAAGCATGTAGTGGAGGCAGTGGCTTAAAAGCCTGGCCAAAGCGACAACCTGACAAAAGTGGCGGAAAAGCCTGTTTGTCTAGCCAGTGGCGAGGGTGCAGTTGGTAAGAACCCTGACCCATCCGACTCCGAGGTAGGAAGGCAAAGCACTTGTGCAGCCAACCTGCCAGCCGGAGCTGGTCCGAAGGGCGAATTGCCAACTTCCAGCGCTGCGGCTAAAAGGTTTACGTATGACGAGAACGGAAATGCCGCAAACATTTTGAAGCGGCAAAACGCAAACACAGTAGCCAACCCACCAGCCGAATGGCAGACTAAGGTGGAGTGGGCCAGAAGGGTGCTGCCGAATTACAGCCAGGCACCACCCAACAAAGAGCAGAGTCAGGCGAAACGGCAACGCTCCCAAGAAGCTCATGGGCTCGTTGCAAAGCGGGGCAAGGTGCAGCCGGGAAGATCCTTTGCTGAAATTGCCAGGAAAGAATCCTAATAGGGATCCTTGACAAAGGCAACAAGGACGGTAGAATCCCGTGCAATCGGTGGAAGTGGGTGGCAGGAGCCCTCGCTGTCCACTGCCTGCTGCCACTAAGATGCTGAGTACGGCGCCTGGGCCACCACCAGTATGTAGAGATGCTGCTACTCGAAGTCCCGAGTAGACCTCGTGCGCGCATCTGGCCTCATTAAAGGAACCCGACCAGGTGCTAAACTTATTGCAATTATGCAACCCTTCTCTACCCACCCACGATTGGAGGGTGGTGAAGATTGAGGCTACGGATGGGCCAACAAATCTGACTGTGCTGATTCTTAACAAAGAATCACGGGCCCCCATTGAAGCCGCCAAAGTCGAGCTCAATTTTGGGTTCGGCTCCATTACCGTAAAGGTATATAAATCGGATGCAACGGCCGGAGGAGACCCTGTCGTCTGTAACAAGACGGCTGAACAGGGTCCTGTCTGCTGTGAAGGACCATCTGCTGCCCTGATGCTCTGCCTGGCTGGCGGCGGAGACGATATAATACTAGTCCAAGAACCTTGGGTGATCGGAGGCAAGGTTTGCGGACTAAGAAACAAGAATTATAAGCTCTTAGTAGCTGAAAATTAAGGTAAAAAACGTATCTGTATCCTCGCGAAAAAACATTTAAGTATTTTTCTGCTCCGCCATTTTAGCAATGGCGACAACACAGCGGTAAGCCTGGAGCTCCAGTCAGCTCCGATACGGCTACTGTCTGCCTACATGGCCCATGAGAGCACTGGCTGGAGATAACAAGATTCCTCGTCCAGGAGTGAAAGAAGCACAAAATCTGCCTAATTATATGCTGCGACGCCAATGCTCACCACACTCAGTTGGGGAGCACGGACACGAATCCGGACACTGACTGGCAACAAACACGTGCATATACATAAATACAAACGTATATACGTACACGCAATCGTAAAGGGGTAAAGGGGGATCTGCAGAATACACACAAAGACATATTGACGCTCGCGTTGATTATCATGTCGTCTCTTTCTCACACATGCACTCGCATTTTGATGCTTACAGAAAATGCTTGCGGCTCCTAATAGAAATGAGATCAGTATGATGATATATTTTCGATTATAACTTGGGTGTTTCTTAACCGATCTTGATGAAATTTCGAAAGTTGATAAATAATATGCATATGTATATTCTGTATAAATTAGAAATAAAGCAAACATGATCTGCGCTTTGTATACTAGAACCTATATTCCAATTTTGAAGTCTTTAGCTCATATAGTCCTTGAGATCTGTGTGTTCATAGAGACGGAGAGACGGACGGACGGACATGGCTATATCGACTCTGCTGTTGACCCTGATCAAGGATATATATACTTTATGGGGTCGGAGATGCTTCCTTCTGACTGTTACATACATTTGCACAAAACCATTATAGCTCTTTACGCATATTTAATGGGTTCAGGGTATAAAAAGATGGCCGCGAGCAATTTGAACAAAAAAAAAGTGCAATGAAAAAAATATTTTAATGTATATTGAAAAATGACAAAATGTATACAATATTTTATTATTATTCATTTAATTTAAGAGGGGGGGATTGCAATTAGAATTAAAAAAAAAAAAATGTGCAATTAAGACAAATGACTTGAATTGAAATGAGGCATGAGTCATACTCATGGGCCGAAGAAAATAGATAGCCGCCGTGAAAGAGAAAAAGTGCAATATTTATTTAACCATTTATTTAAACGGAGCGGGAAAAAGATATGTTTGAAATATGTTGTTTTATATATTCTGCTGCTGCTGTTGCAAAATGAAAAAATGTTTAACTAATTTACCTTGCAAATCAACAGTAAGATTTTTTAGAAAAATCAGCTCACACACGCACGCGCGCTCGCGCACACACACACTTTGAATTTACTTTCTTTTATTTTAAATTTAATCTGCCGCGCAGGGAGAAAAAGTAAAGCACGCAGCAAGAAACCAAATGAATTGTATTCGTGACTAGAAAAAATAAATGATACCGATCAAAACAGCACGTCTCTTCAACTGAATAGAAGATTTACTTATGAAGTGTCCACGCTCATGCAGCAGCGTAAGTGCTTCACAAGGAAGAAACAGATCGAGGCAAAAGAGTTGAAGGAAAAAAAAGATGACCGCAATGAATATAGTATTTTAATGTATATTCAAAAATGACTAGATTTGTGGAATATTTTATTAATATTTATTTAATTTAATAGTAAAACTTGCTCTTTAGCTAAACCACTGACGGCTCCTTTACTTAATTTCTTTTAATACCTATTGGCAACATATATAAATTTGAATTACAACAATAAAAATAGCTTATTGTATGTTATACAAATGGCACAAACAGTTGGCGGCCTCTTTTTAAATACTAAAATAACATATTTTGGTATTGCAACAGGTTGGCAGCATTAAGCTGCCAAAATGAATAACTTACATATTGTTCACACTTATTTGTTGTTTACGTTTTACATTTTTTATATTTATGTATATTTTGCTTTCTTTGCAGGTACTTGGGGACGATCGCCGATGGCCATTTCGTTACGTTGGATGCTCAGGAGTCGGGTTCTGGATAAACCGGTGAATCAGGTGAGTGGTAATATTGCTTTTTATATTGTAGTATGTATGTGCATTTTTCCTTTTAGTTGTCGTATGTATATGTTTTTATATGTATCGTAGTTTTTTGGTTAAATTTGATATATATATTTTTGTTTTTGTAAATTGCGTATATACATATATGTACATACACATACACATGCATATATATGCGTGTGTTTATTTACGTTGATTTGGTTTTTGTTTTGTTTGTTTTGCATGAATATGTGTTTTATTTATTTTTAATTTGGTTTGCGTATAATATTTTTATTTTTGTACATTATTTTATTATGTTTATTTAATTATATCGTTATTATATTTGCTTTATTATTAATATTTATTTTATTTGTTGTTTTAGTTAGTCTTTTCTCCTTTTTTCAGGTGTAGTGACTTCGCTGATTGTGTGCTGTGTATCAGGTAAGTTGAGTTGTTTATATTGTAGAATTACAGTGTATGTACATATATTTATTTATGCGTGTAAACATATATACGCATACATATATACACACATAAATATACGGATGTATTATATTTGTGTATGCTTTTATTTATATATGTGTAAATTTATTTGTTTCCATTTATATATTTTTAACTTGTCTGATTATTTGTATTTTTGTTTTTATTTATGTTCGTATTTTCTTCCTTTTATTGCAGATGTAACGAACCTTTTTTTTTTGTCGTATTTTAGCTAAGCTAAAACTCAGTCGAGCTAAGAGTTCGAGCAACAAATTTATCTTGCGTTTGCAATAATTAACAACACCGTGTATATATATATTAAACTTGCTTTATTCGATCGCACTTATTTGAAATCACACTTTCAAATGTTAGTTTTCTGATCGCTTAATTTCTATTTGTTCCGTGGCGTCTCGCCACACATCGGTGCCCTTGATCAGGTTTGATTCGAGCTCCTGTGAGCCATAATCGGCCCCAGGCCCTCCGCCCGCCAGCTACGCAAGCTCAGGATCTCAGTCTGCCCGCCAGAGATTTCGTACAGCACTCCTGATGCTCACCAGGACTAGCGGTTTCCTTGTTTCCCCAAGGATTGCCTTTAGTAACTGGTGAGTCAGGATTCGCGTGTCACTCTCTCTGGCTAATCACAGACCAAGCCTCGCTTGCTTCGCTTGGTTCCTTGCGGATATCGCCTGTTGCCACAATTCAAGCGTGGCAAGGATATACGATTCCCACCTAATTTCAGGACTTCGATGTCCTGTGATCCTTGTGTTCAGTTGAGTCCTTTATGTCTCGCGTTGACTTCGTGTTTGTGACCGCCTCACTTTCACTTCTGCACGGATCGATTCTCATTCACTTGTATCTCGCGCAGACTCGCGTATATAATTGCACAGCTTCCCGTGTTTATTTGCACAGCCCCCGCCTTGTGCTGCGGCGCTCCTTTTATAGGCCTTGGTTGGTCACCTTTTGGCGGGACTGTACCACGGTCGCGGGAATTTTTGGTAGCGTGATCTTCTGGTAATTTTCCACTGCCCTTTTGCTGGCGCCAGCCATTGTCTGCCGTCAGTGTGAGTATGGACAACAGTATTGCTCCCGCAATACTCCTCACACACTAACGGCACATGTCCTGATGGACATGTGTGTCAGACACGTTCAAATGGCTGACCACCTGCGTTACAAAGAGAGGGGCGAAAGAGAGCGAATTCGCCGCAACTGTATTAGGGCCGGATTTCGGCCTGACAGTCAGTTATTGTGAGGGGCGCATATAACATTGAATGCATGCTGATGGGCATGCACATCCATGAACATACATATACATATATATTTGTGATCACAAACATACATATACATGCATACTCACACGTGCATGGTTATATGGCTCCTCACATGGTTATATGGCTCCGCCTCATGGTTATATGGTGATATTATATGATTATGACTTCAAGCGGATTCCACACCCCCTATGGCTCCGGTGGTGATGCTTTGTTGGCCAGGTAAATTGCGTTTGTAGCTTGAATTATTGTGTATATGTTTTTAGTTTTATCCATTTATTCCAGGTACTACTGTAGCTTGGATACGTCAGGAGAATTGTATCCTGTCCACATTCTCAGGAGAGCCATCCAGCCACTCCAGTGATCCAGGTAAAATTTTGTAGCGTTGTGTGAATTTTTTATAAATTTTCATATTTGTCTATTGTTGCCTGTTAATTTTATTTTCAATGCACTTTCGCGCTGTGTTATCGCCATGAGGAGCTCCACCAACTTGGTCCAGCTTAATATTATATTTTGTATGTTTAATTTATTTAGTTGCTTTAGTAAGCATACATATAATATAATTATATAATTACATGTATGCGTTTATTTGGTTTAATTTTGTTTGTTGTTTAACATACGTTTGGTTGGCAAAAGTTCCTCAACTGAACCCTCCATGAGGGTGCCGACTGGTAATAGCATTGCAGTGGTCCGCAAGGTACCGATGCTAGCTAAGACTCGTGCGCTGAACATCGGACATGATCTGTCCCCATAGTCTTGACCCTGAGAAAGGACCGAGTCATGGTTTCGAGGTAACGGGCCGGAATAAGGTGTAATGCGACCCGTGCCGATAGTCAGCCTGGCTGGGGGCCCACAAATAGCCCAGTCTTCTACGGAGCATATCGGAACCTGGCGACCTCCGGTATTAAATCAGCCTTACCTGCACATCGCGGATCTCGAAGCAGGTGGACATTCTTTCTCTGCAACTCGTGGGAATCAACATGTATTTCAATCAAATAGAGTCCGGTACTCTAATAAAAACGGTAGGGAGCAATCCCAAGCATGTAGTGGAGGCAGTGGCTTAAAAGCCTGGCCAAAGCGACAACCTGACAAAAGTGGCGGAAAAGCCTGTTTGTCTAGCCAGTGGCGAGGGTGCAGTTGGTAAGAACCCTGACCCATCCGACTCCGAGGTAGGAAGGCAAAGCACTTGTGCAGCCAACCTGCCAGCCGGAGCTGGTCCGAAGGGCGAATTGCCAACTTCCAGCGCTGCGGCTAAAAGGTTTACGTATGACGAGAACGGAAATGCCGCAAACATTTTGAAGCGGCAAAACGCAAACACAGTAGCCAACCCACCAGCCGAATGGCAGACTAAGGTGGAGTGGGCCAGAAGGGTGCTGCCGAATTACAGCCAGGCACCACCCAACAAAGAGCAGAGTCAGGCCAAACGGCAACGCTCCCAAGAAGCTCATGGGCTCGTTGCAAAGCGGGGCAAGGTGCAGCCGGGAAGGTCCTTTGCTGAAATTGCCAGGAAAGAATCCTAATAGGGATCCTTGACAAAGGCAACAAGGACGGTAGAATCCCGTGCAATCGGTGGAAGTGGGTGGCAGGAGCCCTCGCTGTCCACTGCCTGCTGCCACTAAGATGCTGAGTACGGCGCCTGGGCCACCACCAGTATGTAGAGATGCTGCTACTCGAAGTCCCGAGTAGACCTCGTGCGCGCATCTGGCCTCATTAAAGGAACCCGACCAGGTGCTAAACTTATTGCAATTATGCAACCCTTCTCTACCCACCCACGATTGGAGGGTGGTGAAGATTGAGGCTACGGATGGGCCAACAAATCTGACTGTGCTGATTCTTAACAAAGAATCACGGGCCCCCATTGAAGCCGCCAAAGTCGAGCTCAATTTTGGGTTCGGCTCCATTACCGTAAAGGTATATAAATCGGATGCAACGGCCGGAGGAGACCCTGTCGTCTGTAACAAGACGGCTGAACAGGGTCCTGTCTGCTGTGAAGGACCATCTGCTGCCCTGATGCTCTGCCTGGCTGGCGGCGGAGACGATATAATACTAGTCCAAGAACCTTGGGTGATCGGAGGCAAGGTTTGCGGACTAAGAAACAAGAATTATAAGCTCTTAGTAGCTGAAAATTAAGGTAAAAAACGTATCTGTATCCTCGCGAAAAAACATTTAAGTATTTTTCTGCTCCGCCATTTTAGCAATGGCGACAACACAGCGGTAAGCCTGGAGCTCCAGTCAGCTCCGATACGGCTACTGTCTGCCTACATGGCCCATGAGAGCACTGGCTGGAGATAACAAGATTCCTCGTCCAGGAGTGAAAGAAGCACAAAATCTGCCTAATTATATGCTGCGACGCCAATGCTCACCACACTCAGTTGGGGAGCACGGACACGAATCCGGACACTGACTGGCAACAAACACGTGCATATACATAAATACAAACGTATATACGTACACGCAATCGTAAAGGGGTAAAGGGGGATCTGCAGAATACACACAAAGACATATTGACGCTCGCGTTGATTATCATGTCGTCTCTTTCTCACACATGCACTCGCATTTTGATGCTTACAGAAAATGCTTGCGGCTCCTAATAGAAATGAGATCAGTATGATGATATATTTTCGATTATAACTTGGGTGTTTCTTAACCGATCTTGATGAAATTTCGAAAGTTGATAAATAATATGCATATGTATATTCTGTATAAATTAGAAATAAAGCAAACATGATCTGCGCTTTGTATACTAGAACCTATATTCCAATTTTGAAGTCTTTAGCTCATATAGTCCTTGAGATCTGTGTGTTCATAGAGACGGAGAGACGGACGGACGGACATGGCTATATCGACTCTGCTGTTGACCCTGATCAAGGATATATATACTTTATGGGGTCGGAGATGCTTCCTTCTGACTGTTACATACATTTGCACAAAACCATTATAGCTCTTTACGCATATTTAATGGGTTCAGGGTATAAAAAGATGGCCGCGAGCAATTTGAACAAAAAAAAAAGTGCAATGAAAAAAATATTTTAATGTATATTGAAAAATGACAAAATGTATACAATATTTTATTATTATTCATTTAATTTAAGAGGGGGGGATTGCAATTAGAATTAAAAAAAAAAAAATGTGCAATTAAGACAAATGACTTGAATTGAAATGAGGCATGAGTCATACTCATGGGCCGAAGAAAATAGATAGCCGCCGTGAAAGAGAAAAAGTGCAATATTTATTTAACCATTTATTTAAACGGAGCGGGGAAAAGATATGTTTGAAATATGTTGTTTTATATATTCTGCTGCTGCTGTTGCAAAATGAAAAAATGTTTAACTAATTTACCTTGCAAATCAACAGTAAGATTTTTTAGAAAAATCAGCTCACACACGCACGCGCGCTCGCGCACACACACACTTTGAATTTATTTTCTTTTATTTTAAATTTAATCTGCCGCGCAGGGAGAAAAAGTAAAGCACGCAGCAAGAAACCAAATGAATTGTATTCGTGACTAGAAAAAATAAATGATACCGATCAAAACAGCACGTCTCTTCAACTGAATAGAAGATTTACTTATGAAGTGTCCACGCTCATGCAGCAGCGTAAGTGCTTCACAAGGAAGAAACAGATCGAGGCAAAAGAGTTGAAGGAAAAAAAAGATGACCGCAATGAATATAGTATTTTAATGTATATTCAAAAATGACTAGATTTGTGGAATATTTTATTAATATTTATTTAATTTAATAGTAAAACTTGCTCGTTAGCTAAACCACTGACGGCTCCTATACTTAATTTCTTTTAATACCTATTGGCAACATATATAAATTTGAATTACAACAATAAAAATAGCTTATTGTATGTTATACAAATGGCACAAACAGTTGGCGGCCTCTTTTTAAATACTAAAATAACATATTTTGGTATTGCAACAGGTTGGCAGCATTAAGCTGCCAAAATGAATAACTTACATATTGTTCACACTTATTTGTTGTTTACGTTTTACATTTTTTATATTTATGTATATTTTGCTTTCTTTGCAGGTACTTGGGGACGATCGCCGATGGCCATTTCGTTACGTTGGATGCTCAGGAGTCGGGTTCTGGATAAACCGGTGAATCAGGTGAGTGGTAATATTGCTTTTTATATTGTAGTATGTATGTGCATTTTTCCTTTTAGTTGTCGTATGTATATGTTTTTATATGTATCGTAGTTTTTTGGTTAAATTTGATATATATATTTTTGTTTTTGTAAATTGCGTATATACATATATGTACATACACATACACATGCATATATATGCGTGTGTTTATTTACGTTGATTTGGTTTTTGTTTTGTTTGTTTTGCATGAATATGTGTTTTATTTATTTTTAATTTGGTTTGCGTATAATATTTTTATTTTTGTACATTATTTTATTATGTTTATTTAATTA
This sequence comes from Drosophila silvestris, assembly GCA_035043445.1. Taxonomy (NCBI): domain Eukaryota; kingdom Metazoa; phylum Arthropoda; class Insecta; order Diptera; family Drosophilidae; genus Drosophila; species Drosophila silvestris. Next base: position 75,541 of record JAWNMZ010000134.1, read on the forward strand.
TATCGTTATTATATTTGCTTTATTATTAATATTTATTTTATTTGTTGTTTTAGTTAGTCTTTTCTCCTTTTTTCAGGTGTAGTGACTTCGCTGATTGTGTGCTGTGTATCAGGTAAGTTGAGTTGTTTATATTGTAGAATTACAGTGTATGTACATATATTTATTTATGCGTGTAAACATATATACGCATACATATATAAACACATAAATATACGGATGTATTATATTTGTGTATGCTTTTATTTATATATGTGTAAATTTATTTGTTTCCATTTATATATTTTTAACTTGTCTGATTATTTGTATTTTTGTTTTTATTTATGTTCGTATTTTCTTCCTTTTATTGCAGATGTAACGAACCTTTTTTTTTTGTCGTATTTTAGCTAAGCTAAAACTCAGTCGAGCTAAGAGTTCGAGCAACAAATTTATCTTGCGTTTGCAATAATTAACAACACCGTGTATATATATATTAAACTTGCTTTATTCGATCGCACTTATTTGAAATCACACTTTCAAATGTTAGTTTTCTGATCGCTTAATTTCTATTTGTTCCGTGGCGTCTCGCCACACATCGGTGCCCTTGATCAGGTTTGATTCGAGCTCCTGTGAGCCATAATCGGCCCCAGGCCCTCCGCCCGCCAGCTACGCAAGCTCAGGATCTCAGTCTGCCCGCCAGAGATTTCGTACAGCACTCCTGATGCTCACCAGGACTAGCGGTTTCCTTGTTTCCCCAAGGATTGCCTTTAGTAACTGGTGAGTCAGGATTCGCGTGTCACTCTCTCTGGCTAATCACAGACCAAGCCTCGCTTGCTTCGCTTGGTTCCTTGCGGATATCGCCTGTTGCCACAATTCAAGCGTGGCAAGGATATACGATTCCCACCTAATTTCAGGACTTCGATGTCCTGTGATCCTTGTGTTCAGTTGAGTCCTTTATGTCTCGCGTTGACTTCGTGTTTGTGACCGCCTCACTTTCACTTCTGCACGGATCGATTCTCATTCACTTGTATCTCACGCAGACTCGTGGCCCCCGCCTTGTGCTGCGGCGCTCATTTTATAGGCCTTGGCTGGTCACCTTTTGCCGGGACTGTACCACGGTCGCGTGATCTTTGGTGGCGTGATCTTCTGGTAATTTTCCACTGCCCTTTTGCTGGCGCCAGCCATTGTCTGCCGTCAGTGTGAGTATGGACAACAGTATTGCTCCCGCAATACTCCTCACACACTAACGGCACATGTCCTGATGGACATGTGTGTCAGACACGTCCAAATGGCTGACCACCTGCGTTACAAAGAGAGGGGCGAAAGAGAGCGAATTCGCCGCAACTGTATTAGGGCCGGTTTTTTTTTTTTTTTTTTTTTTTTTTTTTTTTTTTTTTTTTTTTTTTTTTTTTTTTTTTTTTTTTTTTTTTTTTTTTTTTTTTTTTTTTTTTTTTTTTTTGAGGTGTGTTCAAAAAGTATCGCGAATTTTGAATTTTCGCGGGTTACGTGTATTCGAATTTCGATTTTTTTGTAGCGTTATGTTGGTACTCATGTCTCTCACTTATGCCGACAAGCTCGGCCATTTTGAATGTTCACTTAATTGTTGACAGCTGCTTTGCTTGCACGTGTTTTGGATCGTCTTCGATTTTTACCTATTCAAAAAAATGGATCAAAGAACTTGTATCAAATTTTGTGTGAAAAACGAAATTAAGTGCGCGGATGCATTCCGAATGTTGATTGTGGCATACGGAGAAGCTACCTTGGACCGAAGCAACGTTTATCGGTGGTACAAAATGTTCTCAGAAGGCCGAGAAGATGTGAACGACGAAGAGCGTGCCGGACGCCCGAGCACTTCAACAACAGACGAAAAAATTAATGGAGTGGAGAAAATGGTATTGGCCAATCGTCGAATCACCGTTAGAGAAGTTGCTGAGGAGCTAGACATATCGATTGGCTCATGCCATTCGATTTTTATCAATGATTTGGGCATGAGACGGGTCGCCGCGAAATTCGTACCAAAATTGCTCAATTGCGACCAAAAACAGCATCGCATGAACATTGCTAATGAGATGTTGGACTCTGTCCGCCGACGACCCAAATTTGCTCCAGAGGGTCATAACTGGTGACGAATCGTGGGTTTATGGTTACGACGTGGAAACCAAAGCTCAATCATCTCAATGGAAGCTGCCGCACGAACCAAGACCGAAAAAAGCGCGCCAAGTTCGGTCGAATGTGAAAGTTTTGCTGACAGTTTTCTTCGATTGCAGGGGCGTGGTGCATCATGAGTTCTTGCCACAGGGTAGAACGTTCAATAAGGAATATTACCTGCAAGTTATGCGCAATTTGCGCGAAGCAATCCGCCAGAAACGCCCGGATTTGTGGAAGAACAAAAATTGGCTTTTGCACCACGATAACGCCCCTGCTCACACATCGTTGCTTGTGCGCGACTTTTTGGCCAAAAACAACACACTAATGATGCCGCAGCCACCGTATTCCCCAGATCTGGCCCCCTGTGACTTTTTCTTGTTCCCTAAACTGAAGAGCCCCATGAAAGGACGACGTTACGCTACGCTTGACGAGATAAAGACGGGATCGAAGGAGGAGCTGAACAAGATAAACAAAAATGATTTTTTGAAGTGCTTCGAAGATTGGAAAAACCGTTGGCACAAGTGTATAATATCTCATGGGGATAACTTTGAAGGGGACAAAATAGATATTCATGAATAAATAAATAATATCTGAAAAAACACAAAATTCGCGATACTTTTTGAACACACCTCGTACAAAATATAATATTAAGCTGGACCAAGTTGATGGAGCTCCTCATGGCGATAACACAGCGCGAAAGTACATTGAAAATTAAATAAACAAGCAAAATTAGAAAAATATGAAACAAATATTATAAATTCACACAACGCTACAAAAACTTACCTGGATCACTGGAGTGGCTAATGTGGACAGGATACAATTCTCCTGACGTATCCAAGCCACAGTAGTGCCTGGAACAAATGGACAAAATTAAAAACATATACACAATAATTCAAACTACAAACGCAACTTACCTGCTCAACAGAGCATCACCTCCGGAGCCAAACGGGGGTGGGAAATCCGCGTGAAGTCATAATGATGTAATACCTGCAATAAAAAGAAGAAAATACGAACATAAATAAAAACAAAAGTAAAAACAACAATCACACAATCTAAAAATATATAAATAGAAACAAATTAATTTATAAATATATAAATAAAAACATACACAAATATAATACAGACGTATATATATGTGTGTATATAAGTATGTGTATATAGGATTACACACATAAATAAATATATATACATACACTGTAATTCTACAATATAAACAACTCAACTTACCTGATACACAACACACAATCAGCGAAGTCATCTCGACGCTCACCTGCACATACACCTGAAAAAAAGGAGAAAATACTAATTAAAACAACAAATCAAAAAAATGATAATAATAAAGCAAATATAATAACAAAGACAAAGTTAAATAAACAAAATAAAATAATTAACCAAAACACAATACACAAACAAAATAAAAATAAATAAAACATACATTCATGCAAAACAAACAAAAAACCAAAAAAACGTAAATAAACACACGCACATATATGCATGTGTATGTGTATGTACATATATGTATATACGCAAATTACAAAAACAAAAATAAATGAAAAAATTTTGAACAAAAAATACTACGACACATATAAAAACATATACATATGACAACTAAAATGCCTTTTAGCACATGCACATGCATTCTACAATTTTGTAAGCATGCTCACGGCGACACCATCAAGAAGACTCTTTATAAGCAGACAAATACGTAAATCAGCTGCTGCAGACACAACCAGCAGGCAACCAAAAGCAACTTACCCAGTCCATCGACGATCACCCAGAAGACATCAACCCGACCAAACGATGATGTGGAATGCCCTCGAGGCATCCATTTATCACCTAATACTTGAAATGAAACAAAATATTAATTATTGATTACCAATAAGAAAATGTAAAATGTAAACAACAAATAATAAACATACAATAAGCCTTTTTATTTTTGTAATTCAAATTAACATGTGTTGCCAATAGGTATTAAGATAAATTAAATAAAGTAGCCGTCAGTGGTTTAGCTAACAAGCAAGTTTTGTTATTAAATTAAATAAATAATAATAAAATTGTTAGAGCGAAGTTTCCCCGCGTCAGGGAATGCCTGAATAAGGAAATAAAGCGAAGTACCACCAGCGTTGTGTAACCAAAGTTTATTCAAGACTGTCCCGACGCGGTAGTTTCAGTGCCACAACCGACTTCGATAATCAGCCTTCGCATGACGATAGCTTCCTTGCACGCCGTCGACAAAGCCATATACTCAGCTTCTTTGCTGCTGAGTGCTATGCTGCGTTGTTTCTCCGATTTCCACGATATCGGTCCGCCAGCAAGAAGGTATACGTAGCCAGTATACGATTTGCGATCGACCTGATCGCCAGCCCAATCGGCATCAGCAAAACCTTTGAAAACCTTTCCACATTTTCAGGAGTGTATTTTTAGCTCCACTGTGGACGCTAAAAACCGCAGGACGTGCTTCACGCCTGCAAGGTGTTCGCTGTGCGGTTCCATGTTTCGTTGAGCCAATTTTGCAACCGAGTGCAAAATATCCGGCCTTGTTGTAAGAGCCAGCCACATTAGTTCACCCACTTGTGTTTGGTACGATGTCTTATCCACCTTTTGACATTGGCTTCCGTTGCAAGCCGTCTGGTACCCAGCATCCAATGGCGTAGCTGCTGATCGGCAACTTTCCATACCATGGTTACGCAAAAGATCCTTGATGTATTGCGTATGGCCCAGAGTGATATCTCCAAGTTCACCCTCACGTTGTATTTCCATGCCAAGAAACAGTTCTAATGGCCCCTTGTCAACGCATTCAAATGACTTCATAAAATCAGATTTAATGCTGACTAAGTCCGATTTCGATTGACAAGCTATAAGGAGATCATCAACGTAAACTAGGATTAATGCCAAATTATCTCCCTTTCGCTTATAAAGGCATTGCTCATTGTCGCATGCAATGAAGCCAATTTCACGCAAAACGCTGTCGAGCTTAGAGTTCCACTCCCTTCCAGATTGCTTCAATCCATATACCTCCTTTTTTAGCAGCAACACTTTGTCTGTCTAATTGCCTTCAGCATATCCTTGTGGTTGCTTCATATAAACAGTATCTCTTAGATCGCTGTTCAGATACGCAGTACAAACGTCCAGTTGATGTAGGTACAACTGCAACTCTGCTGCTAACGCCAAGATAAATCGCACGCTCTCCAGCCTGCAAACCGGTGAAAACGTTTCGGCGTAGTTAACACCATACTGCTGTACGCGTCCTTTTGCCATCAGTCGTGCCTTGAACCGTTGTATTTGGCCGTGAGCATCTCGCTTCAAACTGTAGACCCACTTGCAGCCAATTGCACGATGACCTTTCGGTAAATCTGCCAGCTGCCAGGTGTGATTCGTAATCAATGCCTCATACTCCATATGCATCGCTTCTTGCCAAAACGAAACTTGCGAACCGCGCGTTGCCTCTTCGTAGGTTGTTGGAATGGGTACATCACTTGTAACCGTTGCACTGAACGACCTTTCGCCTGCATTGAGTAACCGACCATGCGGTATTCTTTCCCCTTGGGCTTAAACTTGCCCTTGTGATGACCCTTGTCCAGTGCCACTGCAACGGAACCAATAACTTTAAGATGGATTATCATTGGTTTCTTACCAGTCCACGCTTCCATTGGTGTCATCTCGATCAGTGCCTTTGTGACTGCACGATTACGTAAATACACCGCTGTGTTTACTGCCTCTGCCCACAGTGACTGATCCAATCCTGACTGCTCCAATAAGCATCTAGTCATCTCAACAAGTGTACGATTAGCTCGTTCTGCCACAACAAATAAAAAAAGAATAATAATAAAGCAAATATAATAACAAAGACATAATTAAATAAACAAAATAAAATAATTTACAAAAATAAAAATATTATACACAAACAAAATAAAAATAAATTAAACATACATTCATACAAAAATAAACAAAACAAAAACCAACTAAACGCAAATAATCACACGCATATATATACATGTGTATGTACATATATGTATATACGCAAATTACAAAAACAAAAATAAATAAAACAATCTTAAAAAAAAAAACTACGACACATATAAAAACATATACATACGACAACTAAAAGGAAAAATGCACATACATACTACAATATAAAAATCAATAATACCACTCACCTGATCCACCGGTGTATCCAGAACCCGACTTCTGAGCATCCAACTTGACGAAATGACCATTGGCGATCGTCTCCAAGTACCTGCAAAGAAAGAAAAATATACATTATTAATTGACGTCTATGCTGCTGCTGCGACCAAAAATCGGCTGTTGTAAGCATACTCACCCAAACATCCAGACGACGCAATAAATCCCGGCGACACTAAGTAGACAAATACGTAAATGCAGACACAACCAGCAGGCAACCAAACGCAACTTACCCAGTCCATCGACGATCACCCAGAAATGAAACAAAATATATATTATTAATTACCAATAAGAAAATGTAAAATGTAAACAATAAATAAGTGTGAACAATATTGTGAGGAGCCATACGGCCATGCACGCATGGGCATGTGTGTGTATGTTTGTTTGTGATCACAAATATATATGCACATGCATGCTCATGGATGTGCATGCGAAGTGCCCATCAGCATGTGTTCAATGTTGTATGCGCCCCTCACAATAGCTGTCTGTCAGGCCGAAATCCGGCCCTGATACAGCTGCGGCGAATTCGCTCTCTTTCGCCCTCTCTCTTTCTAACGCAGGTGTTCAGCCATTTGAACGTGTCTGACACACATGTCCATCAGGACATGTGCCGTTAGTGTGGGAGGAGTATGGCGGGAGCAATACGGTCGTCCATACTCACACTGACGGCAGACAATGGCTGGCGCCAGCAAAATGGCAGTGGAAAAGTACCAAAAGATCACGCCACCAAAAGATCACGCGACCGTGGTACAGTCCCGGCAAAAGTGGCCAGCCAAGGCCTATGAGAGTTACGAATCAACACGCACAGAGTTGCGAATCAACACGCGCAGAGTTACGAATCAACACGCGAAGCTGAGCAGATCAACACGTGAAGCGGTGCCAATCAACACGCGAAGCCGTGCAATATACAAGTGAATAAGTTTAAAGATATACAAGTGAACGTGAGTCGGTCGCGAGATACAAGGACGAGTGTATCGCAGGACTCAACCGAACACAAGGATCATAGGACATCGAGGTCCTGAAGTGAGGTGCGAATCGTATATCCTTGCCACGCTCGAGTTGTGGCAACAGGCGTTATCCGCAAAGAGCCAAGTGAAGCAAGCGAGGCTTGGTCTGTGATTAGCCAGAGAAAGTGACACGCGAATCCTGACGCACCAGCTACTAGGGGCAATCCTTGGGGAAACAAGGAAACCGCTAGTCCTGGTGAACATCAGGAGAGCTGTACGAAATCTCTGGCGGGCAGACTGAGATCCTGAGCTTGCGTAGCTGGCGTGCGGAGGGCCTGGGGCAGACTCTGGCGCACAGGAGCTCGAATCAAACCTGAGTCAGGGCACCGATGTGTGGCGAGACGCCACGGAACGAATAACAACTAATGTTGGAAAATGTGATATCAAATAAGCGACCAAAATAAATAAGTTTTATACATATATATACTCGGTGTTATTAATTGTTGCAAACGCAATATAAATTTGTTGCTCGAACCCCAGCTCGACTGAGTTTTAGCTTAGCTAAAATACGACCGAATAAAAAGGTTCGTTACAACTGGCGCCCAACTTTGGTGGTTGCAATAATTTAAAACACAATATATATATTAAAAAAAAAAACAATAAAAATGGTTCGCGCGTGGGTGTACAATTTAAAAAAAGATGAAGTGCTAAAATATGGAGCGGAGTTCGAGGTGGAGTTGTCCGGAACTTTGGATGCTATGCGCAGACAATTCGGAGATTGGGTGAGTACTCACGAGAACAGATTGCCATATAGCACAAGATTGGAGGAACTAGCGGCGATTCATGGCAGACAATCGCCGGCTAGAGAAACTGAAAATGCTGCGGATGCGAGAGAGTCGACGAACATAAATTTCGCCCAACTTAGCATCCCGGCAACAAGCGCCGCAGCGCGGGCTCGAGACGTCAGTCATACTCTTTGGGGAATAGCGTCCACACCACAGCCACAAAGAAGAGTGTCCATAAACGAACAAGCGGCACCGACTATGTCCCAGGAATACCCCAGAGTAGCGAAACAAGTCCGCGAATGGAATTTTCGTTTCGACGGCACCACGAAGCCTTTGGAATTCCTGGAACAAGTCGAATGGTCAGCAGACACTTATGGACTGAACCTGAATTTAATTCCCAGGGCCATGCCCGAATTACTTCAGGGAATGGCTCTTAAGTGGTACATAGCCAACAACCAGCACTGGACGAGATGGGTAGCATTCGTCCACAGTTTTCAGGAGTATTTCCTCCCAAGAGACTACTTCGAAAACTTGAAGGACGAAGTTACCCGAAGACGGCAGGCCATACACGAACCGTTTAAAGTGTATATGGTGGAGATGCAGACGCTCATGCGGCCACTGCAATATTCGGCGGAAAGAGAGCTGAATAAAATATACAGCAACAGCCTCCCAGATCTACGAGCTTACGCCAGGCCATACCAATTCAATAATCTGGCAGAATTTATGCATTTGGCCGAAGCGTTCGAGGAGCTCGAAGCGGACAGGGAAAAGCTGAGACGACAGAACCGCATGGAACAACCAAGACCCATAGAATCACCACGACGCCGCATGGAGCCGCCCCAAATGCGTCAAGAAGCTCCACATTACAGCCACAGAGAATCCGCTCAGAGGCATAATCGACCACAATTTAGGGCAATAACGGACGACCATAACACACACAACCAGGCGTATCAGGAACGGACAGAATTCGATACGAGACCCAGACCTGCACCGAGGACGAGACGAGACAACATACAAACACATATAAGCAACCCAGCGAGGGCATGCAGATTTTGCGGCCAGGAGGGACACTTCGCAATTGAGTGTACGAATCCTATGCTGGAATATTGCTGGCTATGTGGACGTATCGGAGTTCGTACGTCAGTATGTTGTCCGTCGGGAAACGGACACCGGCGTCCGCCACCGAGGGGCGAGCGGGAGCCGAACAGAACAGCCCCAAGACGCTAATCGGAAGTCTTCAAGACGAGGGAGCGCAGCTGACAGCGGTCGTTGAGATCGGCAACTGTCGGTATAAGGCTACGATTGACACAGGGGCCACGAGTAGCTTCGTTAGCGAAAAGCTAGCGCGTGGACTGATCAACGTAGGCCGACGAAGCGCAACCGAACGTCGAGTCCGGATGGCAGACGGCCGAAACAGCGGAGTCCGAGAACAGGTCGAGGTGAATATCAGCCTAGGGCTGAAGAACATGGATATGGCCTTACTGATACTCCCAGGAATCATCGACGACTTAGTCCTCGGATGGGATTTCTTGTCGGGCATGGGTACAGTTTTGGAATGTGCAGGGTTGCTAGTAAGCATTCCAAAATACGACAGAAGCCATCAAGAGGAGAGGTTGTCGGTAGCAACAACAAGCGAAACACCACTACACTCAGATGCAGAGATTGATCAATTTTTGCGTGGAGAATTGGCGGCATTTGGGGATATAAAAGGAACATCGCCTATAACTGAGCATCGCATTGTCATGAGTGACGATCGGCCAATTAAACAGCGGTACTTCCCTAAAAATCCCAAGATGCAAGCCGAGATCAACAAACAGGTGGACGAACTGTTGGCCAAAGGATGCATCGAGCCATCAAGAAGCCCGCACAGCGCACCAATCGTAATGGTGAAAAAGAAAACGGGAAAATGGCGCCTCTGTGTGGACTTTCGGCAACTAAACAGCAAATCAATAAAAGATGCATATCCGTTGCCGCGAGTCCACCACATCCTGGACCAGCTGAGAGAGGCAAAATTTATAACAAGCTTGGACCTGAAAGATGGATACTGGCAGATCCCAATGGAAAAGGAGAGTCGAGCGATGACGGCATTCACAGTTCCAGGTAAAGGACTGTTCCAATGGAAAGTAATGCCATTCGGACTCCATTCGGCGCCAGCCACGTTTCAGAGGGCCCTCGATCGCGTGATTGGGCCAGAAATGATGCCGCATGCGTTTGCATATTTTGACGACATTATTGTGATCGGGAAAACACGCGAGGAACACATGGACAACGTGAGAGAAGTGTTCCGACGGTTGAGAGCAGCAAATCTGAGGATCAACGTGGACAAGTGCGACTTCTTCAAAAAGGAGCTTAAATACCTTGGCCATCAGGTGACCGAAGAAGGGATACGCACGGATCCGGATAAAGTAGCTGCTATCGCCGAATTGAAACCCCCTGGAAACGTCAAAGAATTACGGCAGTACCTGGGAGTGGCATCATGGTACAGGCGGTTCGTACCAGATTTTGCCGCCACAGTACACCCACTACACACACTATTAAAGAAAGGTACAAAATGGGAATGGACCGGAGAGCACCAAGAAGCTTTCGAAAAGGTCAAAGCTAAGCTGACACAATCCCCTGTGTTAGCATGCCCAGACTTCTCAAGGCCATTTTGCTTGCAGACGGATGCTAGCAATTATGGCTTGGGAGCGATACTGACCCAAGACTCAGAGGAGGGCGAACGGGTCATATCGTATGCAAGCAGATCTTTAAATGGTGCGGAGCGTAACTACTCTGCGACCGAAAAAGAGTGCCTTGCGATAATCTGGGGCATAAGGAAGCTAAGACCGTACCTGGAAGGATACCACTTCACTGTCATTACGGATCATATGGCACTGAAGTGGCTGAACTCCATCGAAAGCCCATCAGGCAGGATCGCGAGATGGGCACTGGAGCTGCAACAGTTTGACTTTGACGTGAAATACAGAAAGGGAAACCTTAATGTTGTTGCAGATGCCCTATCCCGACAGCCCCTGAAGGACACGTGCTTCAGAGTCTCAACTATGGACGACGCGATGGACCAGGCAAACAAGAGCTGTAACTGGATCCAAAAGATGCGGGCTGACATAGCAAAAAACCCGAGGAAGTTCCCAGACTATAGTGAAAAATCCGGAAATCTTTATAGACACATCCCGCATAGAGCTGGAACCGAGGATGTGGTAGCCTGGAAACTGTGTGTGCCCACCGGAAAAAGAAGGCAAGTCCTGGGCGAAAATCACAACACCGCCACCGCCGGTCATACGGGTAGTAGGAAGACAATAGCCCGAATAGCAGCACGCTACTATTGGCCGGGCTTATACAGGGACGTTCGCGCATATGTCCAACAATGCGAGTTATGCCAACAATATAAGCCAAGCCAAATGGCCGCGGCAGGACAAATGCTAACCAAAATACCAGAGGAACCCTGGAGCACAGTTTGTGCTGACTTCGTGGGACCACTACCGAGATCGACCCACGGAAACACGATGTTGTTGGTCTTCATAGACCGCTTCTCCAAATGGACGGAAATGGTACCGCTCCGAAGCGCCACCACAGCAACGCTAGAAAAGGCCTTCAGGGAAAGGATTTTAGCTCGGTTTGGGGTACCCAAAGTATTAATAACCGACAACGGGACCCAATTCACAAGTAGGGCATTCAAAAAATTCCTTGAGGAGATGGGAGTCAAACAGCAATTCACAGCGCCCTACACTCCACAAGAAAACCCCACTGAACGTGCGAATCGCACTGTGAAAACAATGATCGCACAATTCACCAAGGACAACCAAAGACGCTGGGATGAAACTCTACCCGAACTGACACTGGCAGTTAACACCAGCGTCTCAAGCTCCACCGGGTACAGCGCGGCGTTCATAACACAAGGCCGAGAGCCTAGGCTGCCAAAGGCGTTGTTCGACGAGGTGACAGTAGGAACAGGACAAGCAACTCAAACACCGTCCGACAACGAGAAGAAATTAAAGGAAGTATTCGAAATTGTCCGGCGGAGTTTAGAAAAGAGCAGGAAAGGGTATACAAATAAACTAATATAAACCCAAAAGGGAAAGGGTATAAAAATAAATTAATATAAAAACCCAAAAGGAAAGGGTATAAAAATAAATTAAGATAAAACCCAAAAGGAAAGGGTATAAAAATAAATTAATATAAAACCCAAAAGGAAAGGGTATAAAAATAAATTAATATAAAACCCAAAAGGAAAGGGTATAAAAATAAATTAATATAAAAACCCAAAAGGAAAGGGTATAAAAATAAATTAATATAAAAACCCAAAAGGAAAGGGTATAAAAGTAAATTAATATAAAAACCCAAAAGGGAAAGGGTATAAAAATAAAGCAATATAAAACCCAAAAGGAAAAGGTATTCACATAAATTAATAAAACCCAAAAGGAAGGGTATACATATAAAGTAATAAAACCCAAAAGGAAGGGTATACGTATAATAAAAGGAAAAAAATACATATACACATATATCAATATATATACATGTATGCAATACATATCAGCGCCCCAAGGCGGGCCCAAAACCAAAAACCAAAGGCGGCCCTGAACAAAGCGAATAGAGATAAAAATTACGCTGATCAACTTCACAGCGGGAGCAGGAGAGAAAACATGCAAAGAGAGCGCATGACCATGACCTACAATCGACCGCAAACGTACAAGCTGAAGAGCAACGGCCGCCGAAACGTTTGCTCAGCCACACGCTTGCGCATGAAAAGTGCAACAACAACATGCGAGCGAGTGCACATGCACGCACAGCGAAAAGGTTCAACGCACCAAAACTTTAATCAGCAGCGCGCTTGCGTACAAAAAGGGCAACAACAACGCTGCACATGCGCCGTTGGTTACTCACCCACACTAGAGCAGATGCGTGCACACAAAGGGCACCGTTTGTTACTCACTGATATCAGTGCAGACGGGCGAGCAAAAAAAGGGCAACAACAACTTCGCACACGCGCCGCTATCGGTGCAGCCAGTTTGGTACTCACCGATGTCAGCGCAGGCGGATGAGCATGCAAACGAAGAGGGCAACAACAACTTATGCAGGTGCGGAGAGACGCACATAATTAAATGGAGAGCGCAAGCACAAAACGTTTGCGCTTGGAGATGCGTACCCGAAGGGCAAAAGAGAGTATTACAACACTTGCGCGGATGCGCAGGCGTACGCCCGAATTACACTTAAGCTCATCTCTGCTACTAGCGCTTAGGCGGGAGCACTAAAATTGTGAGAATAGGCATTAGAGCTTTGAGAGTGAAGATTCGGGCGTCGCGATCAAAAACGCCCACACACACACACCCCAAAAGGGTATAAAAGGCGGAAGCAGCCACGCGCTCGACTTCTTTGGAAATTATTAGAGCAATGGGCAAGCAGCAGAAAACAATAGTGAGCGTCAGCGAGTCGGCATCAGGCAGCCGCCGAGCCTCGGACCCAAATCTCCATGGCCGGCCCAGCGGAGCTGGGGTTCCGTGCGACGGGAGAGCCGGTCCGAGTGCGCGCGCGGCTACTGGTCGCCGGCCGCAACGCCCACAGCGAAGAGCAGGGCGCGTGGTGCGCGAAGTACGCGTGGTACGCGGGGTGCGTGTCACCCGACGCCGCATCGCGCAGGAACGGCGCAACCGGGAGCAGGACGTGCTCGAGCTGATGGCATCTCCGTTGCACGCTCCCAGCATCGAGGGGGACGCGGAGATGGACGCAGTTCCGGAAGCCGCCGAGGAGGTGCTGCCACGACGCAGACGCTACCCCAGCGACCTGGACGAGGTCAACCCGGAGTGGTTGCGCTGGCAGTACCCGGAACTGCCCCCGACGCCCGAGAACGACCCCACCACAGTTCGGTTCATGGGGCCACGCCCCCGCGCTGACTCATGGGAAGCGGCCGGACCAGGGGAACCCGACGAGGCCATGGTCGAAGTACCGGAAGGGGAGAACGAAGGCGCAATCGTCGTGTCATCCGAGGACGAGGGGGGGTCAGACGAGGGACGACGAACACCGGAGCCAATCGGCAACCCCGACGACGGTGATTGTCATCTCCGACGACGAAGATGACGAGGAGCGGCGCGGGGAAGGAGGAGATGCCCAGGGCCATGGCGAGCGACAACAACCACCGCCACCCACCGTGACCGCAACTTATGCGAGGGCCTTCGCGGACGGCCGCTGGAGGCACCAGGTGACGCTGGTGTGTGCCTGGGAGGAGGAGGTGGGGTTGCCGCCCACTTGGCAACTGGAGGAACAGCAACCACCCGCAGGCCGTAAACCTCCACCGCCGAACCTGAGCCCAGCACCGGCCGCCGTGGAATCTCCACCACCCCCGCCGCCGGAGTGGAAACGGCCCGCGTTGCTGCGCCAGGCATCGTGCCCAGAGGCGGGCACGAGACCCGCCAGGCCGACGCTCCTACGCCAAAGCTCGAACCCGGAAGGGGAGGCGGGATGGCAGGAGCTGCCACCGTCGGCCTGGCCACCCGGCATCACGGAGATGACCGATGCCATGCCGGGACCAAGCCGACGGGGGTCGAGGATCGTGTGGCACGACGGGCGCCGCTACCGGGTAAAGACGTCGACACGAGGCACACGCATCTTTCGGCGGGAATAGTAGGAACCAATAATGGCGAAAAAAAATAAATAAAATATATATATAAAAACATAAAAATTATAAATAAAGAAAAAAAAAACACAAGTCCCGATATTCTTAGTATATTTTCAGGTCTAAAGGCAGGAAAGTGGAAGCTTTCCGCTGCCGAAGAAAGAGGGGAGTGTGAGGAGCCATACGGCCATGCACGCATGGGCATGTGTGTGTATGTTTGTTTGTGATCACAAACATATATGCACATGCATGCTCATGGATGTGCATGCGAAGTGCCCATCAGCATGTGTTCAATGTTGTATGCGCCCCTCACAATAGCTGTCTGTCAGGCCGAAATCCGGCCCTGATACAGCTGCGGCGAATTCGCTCTCTTTCGCCCTCTCTCTTTCTAACGCAGGTGTTCAGCCATTTGAACGTGTCTGACACACATGTCCATCAGGACATGTGCCGTTAGTGTGGGAGGAGTATGGCGGGAGCAATACGGTCGTCCATACTCACACTGACGGCAGACAATGGCTGGCGCCAGCAAAATGGCAGTGGAAAAGTACCAAAAGATCACGCCACCAAAAGATCACGCGACCGTGGTACAGTCCCGGCAAAAGTGGCCAGCCAAGGCCTATGAGAGTTACGAATCAACACGCACAGAGTTGCGAATCAACACGCGCAGAGTTACGAATCAACACGCGAAGCTGAGCAGATCAACACGTGAAGCGGTGCCAATCAACACGCGAAGCCGTGCAATATACAAGTGAATAAGTTTAAAGATATACAAGTGAACGTGAGTCGGTCGCGAGATACAAGGACGAGTGTATCGCAGGACTCGACCGAACACAAGGATCATAGGACATCGAGGTCCTGAAGTGAGGTGCGAATCGTATATCCTTGCCACGCTCGAGTTGTGGCAACAGGCGTTATCCGCAAAGAGCCAAGTGAAGCAAACGAGGCTTGGTCTGTGATTAGCCAGAGAAAGTGACACGCGAATCCTGACGCACCAGCTACTAGGGGCAATCCTTGGGGAAACAAGGAAACCGCTAGTCCTGGTGAACATCAGGAGAGCTGTACGAAATCTCTGGCGGGCAGACTGAGATCCTGAGCTTGCGTAGCTGGCGTGCGGAGGGCCTGGGGCAGACTCTGGCGCACAGGAGCTCGAATCAAACCTGAGTCAGGGCACCGATGTGTGGCGAGACGCCACGGAACGAATAACAACTAATGTTGGAAAATGTGATATCAAATAAGCGACCAAAATAAATAAGTTTTATACATATATATACTCGGTGTTATTAATTGTTGCAAACGCAATATAAATTTGTTGCTCGAACCCCCAGCTCGACTGAGTTTTAGCTTAGCTAAAATACGACCGAATAAAAAGGTTCGTTACAATATGTAAGTTACCCATTTTTGCAGATTGGTGCTACTAACCTGTTGCAATACGAAAATATGTTATTTTAGTATTTAAATATAGGCTTCCAACTGTTTATGCCATTTGTATAACATACAATAAACCATTTTTATTGTTGTAATTCAAATTTATATAGGTTGCCAATAGGTATTAAGATAAGGAGCTGTCAGTGGCTTAGCTAACGAGCAAGTTTGGCTATTAAATGAAATAAATAATAATAAAATATTGCACAAATCTCGTCATTTTTCAATATACATTAAAATATATTTTTCATTGGATTTCTTTTTTTGTTCAGTGATGCTCGGCGTCCGTCTCTTTATACCCTGAAGCAATTAAAAATTGGTAAAAAGGGCATAATGATCTTGTGCAAATGTATGTAACAGGTAGAAGGAAGCATCTCCGACCCCATAAAGTATAATATTCTTGGTCAGGGTCAACAACCGAGACGATATAGCCATGTCCGTCCGTCCGTTCGTACGTCTCTATGAACACGCAAGTCTCAGAGACTATAAGAGCTAGAGACTTCAAATTTGGAATATATGTTCTCGTATACCAGGCGCAGATCAAGTTTGCTTTATTTTATTGACAAATGCCCACATTTCTCAATTATCGATATATTTAAATTTCCGATAGCAACAAATGCTACAATTTTAAAGGCAGAATCGTCTAATTTATACAGACTATACATATGCATATTATTCGATCTACTTTTCGAAATTTCATCAATATCGGTGTAAGAAACACCCAAGTTATAATCGAAAATATATCCTCATACTGGTCTCATTTCTACCAGCAGCCGCAATCATTTTCTGTATGCATTAATATGCGAGCGCATGTGTGATAAAGAGATGCATGATAATCGACGCGACCATCAATATGTATTTGTGTGTATTCTGCAGACCCCTTTACCCCATTGCGATTGCGTGTACGTATATATAGTTTGTATTTATGTATATGCACGTGTTTGTTGCCAGTCAGCTAGGATCAGTTTGGCATCCGAATAAATACATGCGCTGCTCTTTTTTTTTCTTCAGTGCCTGATCTTGCTATAAGAAATGAGTGCACTAGCAGACCTGCTCACATTTGGGCGCAAAACTTATTTTAGGGAAATTAGTCAACAGTTTAAGAATATATTTAACAACTGGGTAGCCGAGTTCACTCGACTACAGCACTCTTACTTGGCCTTTCTTCTTTTTTTTCGCTCAATTCTTTTTCAAATTGCACATGAAAAAAATGTTGCCCTCTTTAATTTGTTGCAATCGCCCATTCATTTTAATAATTCATAACTAAATAAAAAATATATCTAACATATTATAGTACAGAAGTCTAGTCATTTTTAAATAAAATATTGCACATTATTTTTTTTGCATTATTGCACTTCTTGCTTGTCGGCCATCTTTTTTTCTCTTAACTCCTCTGCCTCGCCCTTTTTCTTCCTTTTTTTGTAATTGCACATTTTATATTCAAAATAGTTATAATTAAAATCACCCCTTAAATAAAGTAAATAATACTTAAATATTGCACAAATCTAGTCAGTTTTCAATATACATTCAAATATTTTTTTCATTGCACTTCTTTTTTGTTCAGTGGTGTAAAAACTGCTCAACGGCCGTCTTCTTTTTCGCACAATTCTTTTTCTAATTGCGCATGAAAAAATTGTTCCCAAAGAACAGAAATAATAACAACAAACTCAACATTTTAACAGAATAAGTAACATAAACAAAAGCAAACAAAACTGTTGAAATATTTTTGAATATCACAGCAACGATTAATACTTAAGTATCGCTATACCGATTACTATCGAAGCTCTGCTCACACATGAATTGTTTTCTTTCTCTGCATTGTATTCACCTAAGTTAATTTGCTCTCAATTCTTCAACAAGTAAAGACGCACTCGGGCATAATAAAGAGAATCCATAATTAGAAACTGCGTTTGACTCTTCATTTTGCCACGCTATTTACAACAAAATCAATCATAAAAATAATTAAAATAAAATAAATGAAACACCCAAACGTATGTTAAACAACAAACAATATTAAACCAAGTAAACGCGTACATTTAATTATATGTACGTATACGCACGTATATGCTTATTTATGTATGTGTGCGCACGTATATACATGCACACATACTTCAAATAAAATAATACAAATTACATGAAATAGTCTTATAATAAAAATACACAATACTGAAAATTACAATAATAATATAAATATAGACAATTGAAGATTAACAGAAATAAATTTACATAATAATAGATACACAAGCGACTAAATAAATTAAACATACAAGATATAATATTAAGCTGGACCAAGTTGATGGAGCTCCTCATGGCGACAACACAGCACGAAAGTACATTGAAAATAAAATAAACAAGCAACATTAGAAAACTATGAAAAAATATAATAAATTCACACAGCGCTACAAAAACTTACCTGGATCACTGGATTGGCTAAAGGCTGGCTCTCTTGAGAATGTGGACAGCATACAGTTCTCCTCACGCATCCAAGCTACAGTGGTACCTGGAATAAATGGATAAAACTAAAAACATTTACACAATAATTCAAGCTACAACCGCAACTTACCTGCCCTGGGAAACCCTCTTGAAGTCATAATGATATAATACCTGCAATAAAAGGAAGAAAATACGAACATAAATAAAAACAAAAATAAAAACAACAATCACACAATCTAAAAATATATAAATAGAAACAAATTAATTTATAAATATAGAAATAAAAACATACACAAATATAATACATACGTATATGTATGTGTTTAAATAAGTATGTGTATAAATATATATACATACACTGTAATTCTTCAATATAAACAACTCAACTTACTTACACAGCACACAATCAGCGAAGTCATCTCGACGCTCACCTGCACATACACCTGAAAAAAAGGAGAAAAGATTAATTAAAACAACAAATAAAAAAAAGAATAATAATAAAGCAAATATAATAACAAAGACATAATTAAATAAACAAAATAAAATAATTTACAAAAATAAAAATATTATACACAAACAAAATAAAAATAAATTAAACATACATTCATACAAAAATAAACAAAACAAAAACCAACTAAACGCAAATTATCACACGCATATATATACATGTGTATGTACATATATGTATATACGCAAATTACAAAAACAAAAATAAATAAAACAATCTTAAAAAAAAAAAACTACGACACATATAAAAACATATATATACGACAACTAAAAGGAAAAATGCACATACATACTACAATATAAAAATCAATAATACCACTCACCTGATCCACCGGTGTATCCACAACCCGACTTCTGAGCATCCAACTTGACGAAATGACCATTGGCGATCGTCTCCAAGTACCTGCAAAGAAAGAAAAATATACATTATTAATTGACGTCCATGCTGCTGCCGCGACCAAAAATCGGCTGTTGTAAGCATTCGCATTCAAACATCCAGACGACACAACGAATCCCGACTCCGCCATCATATGACCATCAAGAAGACTCTCTATAAGCAGACAAATACGTAAATCAGCTGCTGCAGACTTAACCAGCATGCCACCAAAAGCCACTTACCCAGTCCATCGACGATCACTCAGAAGACATCAACCCGACCAAACGATGATGCGGAATGCCCTCAAAGCATCCATTTATCACATAATACCTGAAATTAAACAAAATATTAATTATTAATTACCAATAATAATACCAAAAATATTGCACAAATCTAATCATTTTTCAATATACATTAAAATAGTTTTTTCATTGCACTTATTTTTTGTTCAGTGGTGTAAAAATTGCTCGCCGGTCGTCTTCTTTTTTTGTTCAATTCTTTTTCTAATTGCGCATGAAAAAATGTTTACGTTACGTTGTTACGTCTAAGTTACATTGCTCTCAATTTTTCAACAAGTAAAGACACACTCGCGCATAATAAAGATAATCAATAATTAGAAACTGCGTTTTGCTCTTCATTTTGCAAGTCATTTACAACAAAAACAAATATACAAATAAATTAAATAAAATAAAGGAAACACACAAACGTATGTTAGGTTAGGTTGTATCGGCTGGCAGCCCGATAGGCTGACACACATAGGCCATACTTGGCCCGTTGTGATACCGAATGGATCTGGGGATTTTCTCCTGCAATCGTGCTCTTTAAATATTCTAAAGATTCAGACATTTGTCCAGCCAGATGCGTTAATGAATTTCGCTATCCTGGCTGGGCTCATGTATCGAAGCTCCGATATGCCAGTTAGAGAGTAGTTTCCCAGGATTGCCAACCTTTTCCTGGCAAGTGATGGGCAGAGGCAGAAGAAGTGTTCCGGATATTCCACATCTTCATCCTCTTTGGAACTTCTGCAGAAATCATTATATGGCACCTGGAGTCTTTTGTCGTGAATGCCGACCAGCCAGTGCCCCGTTAGAGCCCGGATCACTGCAGAACAGTTCGTCCGACTCAGACTATAGAGCTCTTTGCTGTGCTTAGCGTTGATAATTGGCCATGTCTGGTGTGCTGTGCGGACACAGGTGGCATTTTGCCATTTTCTGCATGACCAGCGCCTGTTTTCCTCCTTGATGTTGAGCATGCAGATAGCTAGAGGCATAATTATACCTTCCTTGTCTGCGAGGAGTGGTAGTATAGTACCTTTCCTAGCTAGCTCATCAACATTACAGTTGCCTTCAAAATCATGGTGTCCAGGAACCCATATCAGGCTAATAACATGCTGTTTTGCCATCTCGTGTAGAGATTTGCGACAGCTTGTTACTGTCAATATAAATATTTATATTGCCAGGGCTAACTTTGAGCTTCTCTAGGCAGTCTAGTGCTTCTTTTATGGCCAGTACTTCAGCTTGAAAGACACTGCAGTGTGTAGGAAGACAACCGCTTACGCGGTTGTCTAGCTTCGAGCCATCTGTAAAGAAGGTTAAGGGTGCCATGAACCCATTCCTGCCTTGGGGGGAAGTATGTATTGAAGGGTGTTCCCAGTTGTGTTACTGGCACGCAGTAATCTGTTTTGGAAGGGATAGTTGGATTCCCTTCTAGGATGGAAGCATGGCCTGTACTCTGAGTAGGTGTGGTATGAAGCGCCCCTCATATGCATAGGCTGAACTATATACGCTGAAGAAGGGACTGTGTAATTTCTTGTAAAAAGAACAAGTTCCGTTTTATTTGGGTTCACAACTAAACCACTCTCCTGTGCCCAACATGACAGTGTTTTTAGTTTACTAATCATGAGGTCACAGAGAGTTTGTGGGTATTTACCCCTGAAAATTACCGCAACGTCATCTGCGTATGCATCCGTACGGCAGCCGCCCCCTCCACGTTCCGCAGAAATTTATTAATTGCTATGTTCCATAGTAGGGGTGACAGGACGCCTCCTTGTGGCGTACCTCTGCCGACGAACCTGGAGAGAGTTGACGACCCAAGTGTGAAGATGTAATCTCCATACGGGTGGTTTCTGTGCACCTCGTGGGCTGCTCGGAGCAGCCAGGGAAATGCATTTTAAAGAGGATGTCCAGTGACTCTTCACTGGAGACCGACCATGAGTTGTCATCCTTTTTCAGATAACCTAGTGTGGGGGTGATTTTTGATAAAACTTTTCTGAGCCTTGCGGCTTCATTAGTTGAATCAATATCTGTGCAGAAATCTCTCCAAGATTTCCTTTTTTTCGGACTCTATGTACCTGTGATCAGAGAAGGAGTGGTCATCGGACACTCTCCAACCTGTCAGCTGGTCACTCATGGATTGTGAGATAATGGTCAAGTCAATGACCTCTCTCATATTTTTAATAATAAAGGTGGGATCATTTCCCGTGTTACATACTAAAAGGTTAGTGATAAGAGTGACTCACCCCTCGGATTCGTGTCTGTGCTCCCCAACTGAGTGTGGTGAGCATTGGCGTCGCAGCATATAATTAGGCAGATTTTGTGCTTCTTTCACTCCTGGACGAGGAATCTTGTTATCTCCAGCCAGTGCTCTCATGGGCCATGTAGGCAGACAGTAGCCGTATCGGAGCTGACTGGAGCTCCAGGCTTACCGCTGTGTTGTCGCCATTGCTAAAATGGCGGAGCAGAAAAATACTTAAATGTTTTTTCGCGAGGATACAGATACGTTTTTTACCTTAATTTTCAGCTACTAAGAGCTTATAATTCTTGTTTCTTAGTCCGCAAACCTTGCCTCCGATCACCCAAGGTTCTTGGACTAGTATTATATCGTCTCCGCCGCCAGCCAGGCAGAGCATCAGGGCAGCAGATGGTCCTTCACAGCAGACAGGACCCTGTTCAGCCGTCTTGTTACAGACGACAGGGTCTCCTCCGGCCGTTGCATCCGATTTATATACCTTTACGGTAATGGAGCCGAACCCAAAATTGAGCTCGACTTTGGCGGCTTCAATGGGGGCCCGTGATTCTTTGTTAAGAATCAGCACAGTCAGATTTGTTGGCCCATCCGTAGCCTCAATCTTCACCACCCTCCAATCGTGGGTGGGTAGAGAAGGGTTGCATAATTGCAATAAGTTTAGCACCTGGTCGGGTTCCTTTAATGAGGCCAGATGCGCGCACGAGGTCTACTCGGGACTTCGAGTAGCAGCATCTCTACATACTGGTGGTGGCCCAGGCGCCGTACTCAGCATCTTAGTGGCAGCAGGCAGTGGACAGCGAGGGCTCCTGCCACCCACTTCCACCGATTGCACGGGATTCTACCGTCCTTGTTGCCTTTGTCAAGGATCCCTATTAGGATTCTTTCCTGGCAATTTCAGCAAAGGACCTTCCCGGCTGCACCTTTGCCCCGCTTTGCAACGAGCCCATGAGCTTCTTGGGAGCGTTGCCGTTTGGCCTGACTCTGCTCTTTGTTGGGTGGTGCCTGGCTGTAATTCGGCAGCACCCTTCTGGCCCACTCCACCTTAGTCTGCCATTCGGCTGGTGGGTTGGCTACTGTGTTTGCGTTTTGCCGCTTCAAAATGTTTGCGGCATTTCCGTTCTCGTCATACGTAAACCTTTTAGCCGCAGCGCTGGTAGTTGGCAATTCGCCCTTCGGACCAGCTCCGGCTGGCAGGTTGGCTGCACAAGTGCTTTGCCTTCCTACCTCGGAGTCGGATGGGTCAGGGTTCTTACCAACTGCACCCTCGCCACTGGCTAGACAAACAGGCTTTTCCGCCACTTTTGTCAGGTTGTCGCTTTGGCCAGGCTTTTAAGCCACTGCCTCCACTACATGCTTGGGATTGCTCCCTACCGTTTTTATTAGAGTACCGGACTCTATTTGATTGAAATACATGTTGATTCCCACGAGTTGCAGAGAAAGAATGTCCACCTGCTTCGAGATCCGCGATGTGCAGGTAAGGCTGATTTAATACCGGAGGTCGCCAGGTTCCGATATGCTCCGTAGAAGACTGGGCTATTTGTGGGCCCCCAGCCAGGCTGACTATCGGCACGGGTCGCACTACACCTTATTCCCGCCCGTTACCTCGAAACCATGACTCGGTCCTTTCTCAGGGTCAAGACTATGGGGACAGATCATGTCCGATGTTCAGCGCACGAGTCTTAGCTAGCATCGGTACCTTGCGGACCACTGCAATGATATTACCAGTCGGCACCCTCATGGAGGGTTCAGTTGAGGAACTTTTGCCAACCAAACGTATGTTAAACAACAAACAAAATTAAACCAAATAAACGCATACATGTAATTATATAATTATATTATATGTATGCTTACTAAAGCAACTAAATAAATTAAACATACAAAATATAATATTAAGCTGGACCAAGTTGGCGGAGCTCCTCATGGCGATAACACAGCGCGAAAGTGCATTGAAAATAAAATTAACAGGCAACAATAGACAAATATGAAAATTTATAAAAAATTCACACAACGCTACAACATTTTACCTGGATCACTGGAGTGGCTGGATGGCTCTCCTGAGAATGTGGACAGGATACAATTCTCCTGACGTATCCAAGCTACAGTAGTACCTGGAATAAATGGATAAAACTAAAAACATATACACAATAATTCAAGCTACAAACGCAATTTACCTGGCCAACAAAGCATCACCACCGGAGCCATAGGGGGTGGGGAATCCGCTTGAAGTCATAATCATATAATATCACCATATAACCATGAGGCGGAGCCATATAACCATGTGAGGACCCATATAACCATGCACGTGTGAGTACGAGTATATATGCATGTGTATGGGTATGTACATATATGTATATACGCAAATTACAAAAACAAAAATAAATAAAACAAATTTAAACAAAAAATACTACGACACATATAAAAACATACACATACGACAACTTAAAGGAAAAATTCACATATGCACAATGCACACCTGATCCACCGGTGTATACAGAACCCGACTTCTGAGCATCCAACTTGACGAAATTACCATCGGCGATCGTCCCCAAGTACGTGCAAAGAAAGAAAAATATACATTATAAATTGACGTCCATAATGCTGACGCGCTCAAAAATCAGCTGTTGTAAGCATACTCACCCAAACATCCAGACAACGCAGCAAATCCGGGCTACTCCAGCATATGACCATCAAGAAGACTCTTTATAAGCAGACAAATACGTAAATCAGCTGCTGCAGACACAACCAGCGGGCAACCAATGTTATTTTAGTATTTAACAGAAGGCCGCCAACTGTTTGTGCCATTTGTATAACATACAATAAGCCATTTTTTGTGTTGTAATTCAAATCTATATATGTTGCCAATAGGTATTAAGATAAATTAAATATACGAGCAGTCAGTGGTTTAGCTAACGAGCAAGTTTTGCTATTAAATTAAATAATTAATAATAAAATTGTTAGAGCGAAGTTTCCCCGTGTCAGGGAATGCCTGAATAAGAAAATAAAGCGAAGTACCACAAGCGTAGTGTATATTTAGCTCCACTGTGGACGCTAAATACCGCAGGACGTGCTTCACGCCTGCAAGGTGTTCGCTGTGCGGATCCATGTTTCGTTGAGCCAATTTTGCAACCGAGTGCAAAATATCCGGCCTTGGTGTAAGCGCCAGCCACATTAGTTCACCCACTTGTGTTTGGTACGATGTCTGATCCACCTTTTAACATTGGCTTCTGTTGCAAGCCGTCTGGTACCCAGCATCCAATGGCGTAGCTGCTGATCGGCAACTTTCCATTCCATGGTTACGCAAAAGATCCTTGATGTATTGCTTATGGCTCAGAGTGATATCTCCAAATTTACCCTCACGTTGAATTTCCATGCCAAGAAACAGCTCTAATGGCCCCTTGTCAACGCATTCAAATGACTTCATAAAATCAGATTTAATGCTGACTAAGTCCAATTTCGATTGACAAGCTATAAGGAGATCATCAACGTAAACTAGGATTAATGCCAAATTATCTCCCTTTCGCTTATAAAGGCATGGCTCATTGTCGCATGCAATGAAGCCAATTTCTCGCAAAACGCCGTCAAGCTTAGAGTTCCACTCCCTTCCAAATTGCTTCAATCCATATATCGCCTTTTTGAGCAGCAACACTTTGTCCGTCTGATTGCATTCAGCATATCTTTGTGGTTGCTTCATATAAACAGTATCTCTTAGATCACTGTTCAGATACGCAGTACAAACGTCCAGTTGATGTAGGTACAACTGCAACTCTGCTGCTAACGCCAAGATAAATCGCACGCTCTCCAGCCTGCAAACAGTTGAAAACGTTTCGGCGTAGTTAACACCATACTACTGTGCGCATCCTTCTGCCACCAGTTGGGCCTTGAACCGTTGTATTTGGTCGTGAGCATCTCGCTTCAAACTTAGACCCACTTGCAGCCAATTGCACGATGACCTTTCGGTAAATCTGCCAGCTGCCATGTTTGATTCGTAATCAATGCCTCATACTCCTTTTGCATCGCTTCTTGCCAAAACGAAACATGCGAACCGCGCGTCGCCTCCTCGTAGGTTGTTGGAATGGGTACATCACTTGTAACCATTGCACTGAGTTTATTAAATTGCTTCCTTGGACGACCAGGTCTGCCCGTCCTTAGCAATTTCGGTCTTCCAGGTCCAATTCGTGGGATCTGCTCTTCCTTCCGTCATCCGCACTACTTTGATTAGTAGCATCTGAGCGAGATGTGATGTCTTCCCCATCATCATCCTCTTCGTCAGCTTGCTCAACTCGATGCCCTACATTTGACATATCAAATGTTACCGCTTCGACCTTTGCCTGCTCCAAGCAGCTGACCTCGTCAAAGAGAACATCTCGTTTTCGACCACTGTCTTGGATTCTGCATCGTAGAGCCGATAACCTTTCGCATGCATTGAGTAACCGAACATGCGGTATTCTTTCCCCTTGGGCTTAAACTTGCCCTTGTGATGACCCTTGTCCAGTGCCACTGCAACGGAACCAATAACTTTAAGATGGATTATCATTGGTTTCTTACCAGTCCACGCTTCCATTGGTATCATCTCGATCAGTGCCTTTGCGACTGCACGATTACGTAAATACACCGCTGTGTTTACTGCCTCTGCCCACAGTGACTGATCCAATCCTGACTGCTCCAATAAGCATCTAGTCATCTCCACAAGTGTACGATTAGCTCGTTCTGCCACACCGTTTTGTAGCGGAGTGTACGCCACCGTCAATTGCCGTGTAATTCCATTGTCTTTCAAATAATCGTTGAACGTTTTGTTTACGTATTCGCGCCCGTTGTCGCTGCGAATACACTTGATCATCTTTCCTGTTTGACGCTCTACCACATTTTTGTACTCCATGAACTTTTGAAAAACCTCGTCTTTTCAATGAGTTAATCAATGAACGTAAGGAAATACTTAGAGCCGCCAAGAGACTTTGCTTCTAAAGGGCCACACACATCACTGTGCACTAGTTCCAGAAGTTCTTGCGCTCGGATTTCTGTTGATCCTGGAAATGGCTGCACGTGAACCTTATTCCACATGAATGTCTTGCACGACACCCGTTGCAACACGTCAACATTTTCCATTCCTCGCACCAGCGCCTTGTTTGCCATTTCACGCAAACTATCATAATTCAGGTGACCATATCTGTTATGCCACAGCTCGCTGTCTGACTTAACAGCAGCATAAAATCTGTTACGATGACTTTCAAACGTATACAGATTTCCTACTCATTTGGCCTCGAGTATACATTCGCCGCCTTTAAAGACTCTTGCACTTGTTGCATCAAAATTTACAATGCACTTCCTTGCTACGGCTTGACCCACAGACATGAAATTGCCTGTCAACTTTGGCACGTACAATACGTTTCCTAAGAGCAGTGTAGACAAATCCGTTTTCAATTTAACTTCGCCTCTGCCTTCTGCTTGCAAGAAGCCGGCATCCGCCAAACCAATCGTTTCGGTATGCGACTCAAAATTTCAAAACATTTGTTTATCACAACACATATGACTTGTTGCTCTACTGTCCAAGCACCAGCCGAATTTCTTAAAACTGCTTGCATCCAATGCGTTCAGTAAGCTGCAATTCTGCTGTCCGCTCTTTGTTTCATCATTTTTGGCAATTATTTTGCGACAATTCGCCATATTTTACCACAGTTGTAACAGGCAAAAATGTTCTGTTTCTTCTTTGTTGTGACCTTCGCACTAGCGCTATGCCTCTGTCTAACTGTAAAGGCATGCGCGAAATTGCTTTTCTGCGCTCTCTTTCCTCTCGCCTTCTTCCTTCAACTTTATACATAGAATTTCAACCGTTGGAAGACTGTCGCGCGTCCCCATAGCGACAACGAAATTCTCATAAAAATCTGTAAGACTGGAAAACAAAATAATGACCTTGAGCTCGTCAACTATTGCTATTCCAACTCCGGCAAGCTGATCCACGATTTCATTAAATGTGATCAAATAGCTAGCCATGCTTTACCCCTTTGCCATGCGTGAATTCAGCAACATTTTGTACAGCGAGACTCTACGAACCGGCCCGCTTGGCTGATGAACTTTGCGCAATTTAGTCCATGCCTCCTGCGACGTTATACAATTCTTGATGTATCCCAACTGCAATGGCTTAACACTTAGCGTGATCGTTGCCAATGCCTTATGATCGAGCGCACTCCATACTCCCAACTTCCCATAGATCTGCATGCACCAACACGCTTCGCATCTGTATGCTCCAAGAATCATAATTCTTTTCTTCAAGCTTCTCAATTTGGTACAATGCACTCATTTTTCTATTTCTGCAACGCAATCTACATTTATATACACGCAACTGCCAATTTTTTCTTTTTAACACATACGAGTTCGTAACTCTAGATATCGAGTCAATAACCTTTAACCAATATTATCAGGCCACGTGCTCTGGGCCCATAACCTGCCAGAGCGAAGTTTCCCCGCGTCAGGGAATGCCTGAATAAGAAAATAAAGCGAAGTACCACCAGCGTTGTGTATTCAACCAAAGTTTATTCAAGACTGTGGCTATGCTGTTAGTTAACAGTATTGATATTCATTAATGAGGGACTTAACATATATATGGATGCACGGTTGCATTGAATGTAAATTAACATAATTTTCAACAAAACTATTGCACAAATCTAGTCATTTTTCAATATACATTAAAATATATTTTTCATTGCAGTTCTTTTTTTGTTCACTGATGTAAAAATTGCTCGGAGACCGTCTCTTTATACCCTGAACCAATTAAAAATTTGTAAAAAGCATAATGGCCCAATGGTTTTGTGCAAATGTAACAGGCAGAAGGAAGCATCTCCGACCCCATAAAGTATATATATTCTTGATCAGGGTCAACAACCGAGACGATATTACCATGTCCGTCCGTCCGTTCGTCCATCTCTATGAACACGCACATTTCACAGACTATAAGAGCTAGAGACTTCAAATTTGGAATATATGTTCTCGTATACCAGGCGCAGATCAAGTTTGCTTTATTTTATTGACAACTGCCCCCGTTTCTCGATTATCGATATATTTAAATTTCCGATAGCAACAAATGCTACAATTTTAAAGGCAGAATTTCATACAGAATATACATATGCACATTATTGATAAACTTCCTAAATTTCATCAAGATCGGTTAAGAAACACCCAAGTTATAATCGAAAATATATCCTCATACTGGTCTCATTTATACCAGCAGCCGCAATATGTCTTTGTGTGTATTCTGCAGACCCCCTTTACCCCATTACGATTGCGTGTACGTATATATGGATAGTCAGGATCAGTTCGGCTTCCGAATAAAAACATGCGCTGCTCTTTATTTTTTCATCAGTGCCTGACCTTGCTATAAAATGAAGGTGCATAGCAGACCTGCTCACATTTGGGCGCAAAACTTATTTCGGAAAATTAGTCAATAGCTTAAGAATATATTTAACAGCTGGGTTCACGATTAAATCGTAGCCGAGTTCACTCGACTACAGCCCTCTTACTTGGTTTTCTTCTTTTTTCGTTAAATTCTTTTAAATTGCAAATGAAAAAAAGTTTGTCCCTCTTTGTTGCAATTGCCCATTCATTTTAATAATTCATAAGTAAATTAAAAAATATATCTAACATATTATATTACAAGTCTAGTCATTTTTAAAACAATATTGCACATTACAAAGTAAGTAACGCGAGTTACGGAAGTACAATTATAAATTATTGGAGACGCCGACACGTCCTATAACTATACTGAGACCTAGACCTACTAGAGGGAACACAGATGGTGGTTGTCCCTCTTCTCTACCCTACCATGATAACGACATGAATTTATTACGTTATCGCAGGACGGACTATAAATCTACCACATTCTGTAAAAACTTAGCATGGATACTCGACAGACAAATACTATTCTTTAGCACCTCATTTTAAATTGCTTTCAATTCATGTATTCTCTCTTAACATTTCGGTAGGTTATGAACATTACTCTTAATTCTATTTTCTATTATATAATTGGACTATAATCTATAAGTACATATTTTGTTATTCATATTCAACAATTCTTTTATCATATGATATATATGGATTATACTCCTTCTTCTTTTTCTTATTAATTACTATCATTATTAAATTTAAAACTTGTATTTTCTCATTGATTTCATACGGCTTCATGCAAATTCAATTTATATGCATTACTTACATTTAAGGCTTGTATATATACATCTTGAATTAGTTTGATAATGGACTTTACTTGGAGTATTTGGCTGTGGTCGGTCTTGTGTTTTTTTTGATATATATATATTTCTCTTATTTACTATGCAGGTCGTACATGTGTATTTGTTTTTATACCTACATTATAGCTAATTCTTTACTCACTCTACGTTGATTGTTTCGTTTTTTTTTGTTGTTTGAATCGGTAAAGTCGTTGGGCCCAATGTTCGTCGACGCAGAGATGAAGCTGTTGAAAATTATTTAAACATTAGAAACCATATATATATATAATTTTAGATTTGACCATCCGTTTCAATTAATATCAGCCAGTGTATTGTTAATTATCAATGCATCGCTACTTCTCCTTACTATGACGTATTTATACATTTATACAACAATGAACATATTAATATAGAACAAAACTTCAACAAATACAAAGTGTGCGCGCACGCTCGCGCCTGTGTGAGCTGCTTTTTCTAAAAAAATCTTACTGTTGATTTTGCAAGGTAAATTAGTTAAACATTTTTTCATTTTGCAGCAGCATTTTTTTAATTGCACATATTATATTGAAAATGTCGCTAATTGAAATCACCCATTAAATAAAATAAATAATAGTAAAACATTGCACAAATCTAGTATAATTTTTAATATGCATTCAAATATTTTTTCATTGCACTTCAATTTTTTGTTCAGTGGTGTAAAAAAATTGCTCGGCGGCCGTCTTTTTCGCTCAATTTTTTTTCTAATTGCGCATGAAAACATTTTTCCCAAACAACAGAAATAATAACAACAAACTTGACATAATAGCTGAATAAGTAACATAAACAAAAGTAAACAAAACTGCTGAAACATTTTTGAACATCACAGCAACGATTAATACTTAAGTATTGCTATACTGATTAGTAGCGACGCTCTGCTCACAGATTAATTGTTTTCTTTCTCTGCATTGTGTTCATCTAAGTTAATTTGCTCTCAATTCTCTCAAGAAGTAAAGACGTACTCGAACATAATAAAGATAATCCATAATTAGAAACTATGTTTGACTCTTCATTTTGCCATGTTATTTACAACACAAACAAATATAAAAATAAACCAAATAAAATACATGAACACACAAACGTATGTTAAACAACAAACAAAATTAAACCAAGTAAACGCATATATGTAATTATACGTACCTGTACGCACGTATATGCTTATTTATGTATGTGTGCGCATGTATATACATGCACACCTACTTCAAATAAAATAATACAAATTACATGAAGTAGTCTTATCATATAAATACACAATACTGGAAATTACAATAATAATATAAATATAGACAATTGAAGATTAACAGAAATAAATTTACATAATAATAGATACACAAGCGACTAAATAAATTAAACATACAAAATATAATATTAAGCTGGACCAAGTTGATAGAGCTCCTCATGGCGATAACACAGCGCGAAAGTACATTGAAAATTAAATAAACAAGCAAATTAGAAAAATATGAAAAAAATATAATAAATTAACACAACGCTACAAAAACTTACGTGGATCACTGGAGTGGTTAGTGACTGGCTCTCCTGAGAATGTGGACAGGATACAATTCTGACGTATCCAAGCTACAGTAGTGCCTGGAATAAATGGACAAAATTAAAAACATATCCACAATAATTCAAACTACAAACGCAACTTACCTGCCCAACAAAGCATCACTTCCGGAGCCAAACAAGGGTGGGAAATCCGCTTGAAGTCACAATGATAATACCTGCAATAAAAAGAAGAAAATACGAACATAAATAAAAACAAAAATAAAAACAACAATCACACAATCTAAAAATATATAAATAAAAACAATTAAATGTATAAATATATAACTAAAAACATACACAAATATAATACATACGTATATGTATTTGTGTGTATAAGTATGTGTACATATGATTACATACATAAATAAATATATATACATACACTGTAATTCTACAATATAAACAACTCAACTTACCTGATACACAGCACACAATCAGCGAAGTCATCTGGACGCTCACCTGCACATACACATGAAAAAAAGGAGAAAAGACTAATTAAAACAACAAAGAAAATAAATAATAATAATAAAGCAAATATAATAACAAAGACATAATTAAATAAACATAATAAAATACTTAACCGAAAATAAAAATATTATGCACAGAACAAAGTAAAAATAAATAAAACGTAGATTCATGCAAAACAATCAAAACAAAAACCAAATAAGCGCAAATATACACACGCATATATATGCATGTGTATGGGTATGTACATATATGTATATACGAAAATTACAAAAACTAAAACTGAATAAACCAATTTTAAACAAAAAATACTACGACACATATAAAAAACATATACATACGACACAACTCAAAAGGAAATATGCACATGCAACCAACAATTTTGTAAGCATATGAAAAAAAAAAGAATATACAATACAATTCTTCACGGCGACTCTACGCATGACCATCAAGAAGACCCCTTATAAGCAGACATATCACGTAAATCAGCTGCTGCAGACACAACCAGCAGGCAACCAAAAGCAACTGACCCAGTCCATCGGCGATCACCCAGAAGACATCAACCCGACCAAACGATGATGCGGAATGCCCTCAAGGCATCCATTTATCACCTAATACTTGAAATTAAACAAACTATTAATTATTAATTACCAATAAGAAAATGTAAAATATAAACAAAAAACAATAAACATACAATAAGCCATTTTTATTTTTGTAATCTCAAATTTATATATGTTGCCAATAGGTATTAAGATAAATTAAATAAAGGAGCC
>JAWNMZ010000135.1:0-67665 GCA_035043445.1 Drosophila silvestris
GAACATTTTTTTTTTGTAAGCCCATATTCAAATTTATTTTATTCACTTATTATATAACAATTTTTTTCTTTTAAATTGTGAATTTAATTTATTTAAATTTTTACTTTAAATCAAAAAAATAAAAGAAAATGAAACTGAAATCAAAAAAAAATATCTCGGAACATAAGGAGTATTAGGGCAAAACCAAATTATTCATTTATTTAATTTAGTAAATTATTTTCTTATTTAATTTGCTATTTATCTACTTATATAGATATACTATTTCAATATTATGATTATTTATTTATTCTTATTTTTTCCATAATATTAATAATAACATATATTTATTATATTATTTATATTTTTTTAATTTGTATTTATTTTACTTATATATTTATTTATTTTATTTATATATATAAATATGTTTTTTTTATTCGAATGTTTCATGTCTATTTCTATTACATCTAAGTATTATCGCAGTAAACCAAACCTAAAATTTAAATAAAAAGTAAAGTTAGGGTTCAGATGCACTTAATTGATTATCCTCCACATCCAAAAGATCTTTTGTAGGCGGAGCATCTGATAGGCTTGAGATGTAAGTTGATTAGCGTTAAATTTAAAGGAACAATTTTACTGTTGGCGATTGTTGTAACTTTATTTTTATTTCTTCACTTATTATTTGGGCAACCATTTGGAATATATTTTCCAAAAGAAAAAAATTATGTTTGTTTCTCGGCGACGCACTTGCCCACACAGAATTTATTTTTTTTTGGTTGGTGGCAATTATTGTTGGAAAATTTGGGGTTATGGGTGCAGGCTTACTGGTTGAAACACCGGGCCCATGACCATTAATAACGCGAGGAGTTTTCTGTGGAGGTTATGTTTATATAAACGTTTTATTCTTTTGAGTCAAGCGCTGCGCGACTGTCTTTGCGTAATGTAATGGAACGACCAATTGCGCTAATCGATGTTATTGCGCGTCTTTACAGTGATCTGTTAAGAGACTCGCATATAGAATGTTGTGGTAACTCTATGTACATTATGCATACAGAACTATGTTAACATTGTTGCTTTAACATATTATTATACTATTCGCGATAATAACAATAATTATATTGTTTGCTCAATTGAAAAAAAATTCCGGGTTAGGGTCGATCGTCTTCGCGTCCACGTGTAATTTTTTTATCCACGAGAAAAAAAACAAAGTCGATGGGACTCGCACGACCATCACTATCGGCAGATCAAAACGCAAGACCCTCGACATTCGCTGGACATTTCGACGTAAAGAATTACACAGGTCACGCCTGACTCATCAATGACCTGGTCTGATCTGAGAAATTCGTGGCGGCTGTGGCCGATGTGTATCCTCACATCATCCAAGGAGGCCTACCCGTCATCCAAAACACCGAATTCGGCGGAATGCTGACCGGCACTTGCCAAAATTAAGGATCAATTTTTCAAAACTGCGCATTGCAAGGGTGGGGGGCGGAAATGTTTTTGATCGTTATGTTAGTTATTTTATATTATGCGTATGTTATCAACTCGTGTCACTTTAGCATAATTAATATAGGATCCACATCCTCTCTTAAAAGATGCTCCCTCCTCTCAACGCTGTAATTACCTTAAGCATAGCATCATACCATAAGGCTCCAGCAGAAAGCTTTTGAGGATTTCCGCAGAAGGAGTTGGGGGCAATCACATCATAAGCCGTAAAGTTGTCCAACTCTTTCAAATGAACTGCCCCTGCTAATACAACCTAGGGACAAAATGGTAGCCGAATACAGATTCGAGCGAAATTTCACAGTTCGTATGAGTAGTGAAAGGGAATGGACAACTCTGGATGAAGTCACCCTATGAAACCGCACCTTTCGAGAATGTATCTATAGTGGTCCTAAGTCTTATTATTATTATTGCTCTGCCTTCTTTCTTGGGATGTGAGCTTTCATCTGATTCCTCGCTTTCCATAGGATCATCTACTGGATGCCTGTGGGTGAGTTCCTCTTAGGAGCTAGATGTTGAATTTCTCGCTTTAAAATTCCTTTGGAGGTTTTTACGTCTACAACCCTCACGAAATGATCCTTTCCAAAGTAGACTCGAACGATTCTACCCATGGGCCATTGTAATACTGGCGTGTTGTCTTCCTTCAGTAGAACCAGTGCTCCTACTTTGATGTTTGCTGACGATCTTCTCCACTTCTGACGTTGCTGCAGCTGCTGAAGGTATTCATGGGACCACTGTGTCCAAAATGAATGTTTTAATTTTGACACTGCTTGCCATCGTTGTCCTAGAGTTTTTGGTTGCTGGAACGGCCCATTGTCGGCTTGCGCGATTAGTGGCTCTCCAATTAGAAAATGTTCTGGTGTTAGTGCAGTGATATCATTCGGATCATCTGATAGAGGCGTTAAAGGGCGAGAATTGAGTATCGCTTCTATCTCGACTATGACGGTTTCCAACTCTTCATATGTCAAATTTGCAGTTGGCACATTTTTTAATAGCAGATGCTTTGCTGACTTTACTGCAGCTTCCGATAGTCCGCCAAAATGTGGTGCTCGAGGAAATATGAACTTGAATTGAACTCCTTTACTAGTGCATTCCTGAATTATTGTAGACTGAGCGTTTTCAGTAAATATCGCTTTCTCTAGCTCTTGAAGCTTGTTTTTTGCTCCCACGAAATTTGTTGCGTTGTCACAGTGCAATGCTTGACACTTTCCACGGCGACTAATGAAGCGTCGTAGTGCTGCTAGAAATGCATCCGTGGTGAGATCGGTTACCAGTTCCAGATGAACTGCCTTTGTAGTAAAGCAACAGGATATTGCAATGTATGCAGTGTTGGGCTTCTTTCCACGAATTTTGTAGTGGATTTTGTAGTCAACGCCAGAGTTAAAAAATGGTCTGACTTGTGTGACCTGAAGTGGTGGTAGATTTCCCATGATTTGACTCATTAATTTCGGCTTTGATTTAGTGCACTTGATGCAATTTTGAACAATATTTCTGGCCATGCTTTTTCCTTTCGTCAGCAGCGCTTGGGGACCACAATGCATACTTTCCTTATGAATTTGTCTCAGAATTATTTTTACTATTGGGTAATTGTATGGTAATAGCATTGGGTGCTTTGCGTCAAAAGAGAGATTTGCTGCTTCAAGTCGACCTCCTACTCGCAAGATTCCCTCTTGATCCAAAAAGGGTGCTAAGGCCTTAATTGCACTGTGTCCTTGCGGCTCCTCTTGCCTTTTAATTTGCTTTATGTCGTCCATAAAATCATTCCGTTGTATGTTACGGATAATGATTTTTTTTGCTTCTTGAAGTTTATCGAACTGTACAATTTGGCTGGTGTGCCTTTTTTCCTTTCGGAAGCGCATCATATAAACTATGATTTTGACTAGCCTATTGAATGAGCCATTATGCCGAATTTTATAGATGATGTCCTCCTCTCTGGTGACAGTCATTATGGATCTCTGACTGGGGGTTGGGGGGTTTGGGTTTTCCACCTCATCTTTAGTAGTGACAAACGGTGGTGGCCATTTTAAAGGTGAGCCATGTAAGAACAGTGGACCATAAAATCACATACTGTCTTTGGCGAATTTAGCAGCAGCTATTCCTCTGGATAGTACATCAGCGGCATTATTCTCCGAGGCGACATGCCTCCATTCCTTTTGTAATGATAGTTCCTGGATCGTCCCAATTCTTGCGGCAACAAATTTGTCCTGAATTCATGATGGACAATTAATCCACGATAGTACAATCCTTGAATCCGACCAATAATAAGTTGGTGCGTTTTTCATTGATATATCTTCTTTGATTTTTGCTACTAACTGAGCTCCCAATACAGCAGCCTTTAGTTCCAGGCGTGGTAAAGTTATTGTGTTGATTGGGGCTAGATGTGATTTGGCACATAACAATTGAACTGTTGCTTGTTTGTATTTATGTGTT
This sequence comes from Drosophila silvestris, assembly GCA_035043445.1. Classification (NCBI taxonomy): domain Eukaryota; kingdom Metazoa; phylum Arthropoda; class Insecta; order Diptera; family Drosophilidae; genus Drosophila; species Drosophila silvestris. The sequence continues at coordinate 3,910 of JAWNMZ010000135.1, forward strand.
GCTCTTATGTATACGGCAGCTCCAAACGCCTTTTCTGAAGCATCAACAAATGTATGAATTTCTATTGGTACAGGTAATTTTCCACGAAATATGTGACGTGATACTTGAATAGTGTTGAGAATTTTCAGCTCCTCCCTATATCGTCTCCATTCCTCTTGAAGATGCACTGGAAGGTTTTCTTTATAATCAAATCCTTCCTTTGTTAAATGTTGCATGAGTATTTTTGCCTTCATGACCACTGGTGAGAAGAGTCCCAGAGGATCGAAAATTCTGAAGATTTCGGACATAACATCTCTTCTTGATATTTTATTTTACCACATAAAAGATCTAATTTGGGTATCCAAGTGATTCCCAGGGTCTTAATAGAGCTGTCCTCATATGCGGTATCCTCCAGCTGAACATTTGAAATTGTATCTTCTTTTGGAATTTCTTGTAGTAGTTCATTATTATTACTACACCATTTCCTTAACTTAAATCCGGAGCTGTCCAGGATTTTCTTTAGGTGTTGCTGTCTATGGAGAGCTTCTTGTATTGTATCCGCTCCAGTTAAGCAGTCGTCAACATAGAAATCATTTTCAAATGCAGCAGCTCCTAATGGAAGTTCTCTTTTCGCCTTTTGTGCCAGATATTGTAGGCATTTTGTGGCTAAATATGGTGCCGCCTTTGTTCCATATGTAACTGTTTTCAGTTTGTAGTACCGTAGATTCTCTGATGGGTCGCTGCGCCATACTATGGTCTGATAATATTGATCTTCGGGATTCATCCAAATCTGACCATACATTTTTTAAATATCCGCTGTGAATACGTATTTGTGCATTCTGAACCGATGCAAAATTAAGAATATTGTATTTTCCACGGTTGGTCCCTCAAGTCGTTAGCAATCGATGACGTAATTGCAGAAGCATCAAAAACTACTCTTAACTTGGTTGTAGAGCTATCGGGTTTTGCCACACAATGATGTGGTATGAAATAGCGTGCCTTTGTTACTTCTCTTGTGTGCATTTCCTTCATGTATGTAGCTGGCCTTAATCACAGGAACTCGCAAGATTCTTTTTCCAAGCAAAAGAATCTTCGTGTTGCCAGATCACGAATGTCCCCTAGGGCTGAAGTATTTTCCAAAAATGGGAGTTGGATGATAAATTTCTTGTCTACTACAATTTTGATGTGTTGCATAAAATGTTTTTCGCATTGTTTTTCCAGTGGCGAAAGACAAGATGTTTTCGTTTCAAATGAGTCCAGTTCCCAACATTTTTTTATTGCTGATCAACCTTATCTTCTTCAGGCAGAACTGAGCATGTGCTTGCTGTAGAAGATGCATCTTGAAGCTTTCCGGCTATGATCCTTCCTAGTTTCGTTTTCTGTAACCTAGGCATTCCTCTTCCAATTTCCAAATGATTATTTTGAATGATTTCAAAATAATATTCTGCTCCTAGAAGTATGTCAATTCTTCCATGTTTGTCAAATTTGGGGTACGCCAAAGTAATGGTTGCCGGGAGTTTCCAGTTTCCAGGTTGGTCTGCTACTACGTGAGGTAGTACGATAGCTTCTAATCTTGAGATGAATTTGTTATGATGTGATTTAAGCATAACATTCACTCGTGCTTTTGATGTTTGCGTTCGTCCGCCAATTCCATTAATGTATCGTTCAGATCTCTGGCGCTTTAGATTCAACATGTTTAATGCCCTCTCCGAGATGACATTAATTTGCGAGCCTGAGTCGAGCAGGGCTCTAAATTCTCTCACTTGTCCATTGCTTCCTTCAATAAGGACTCGTGCTGTGGCTAAAAGTACATAATTTGTTTGTACCGTACTTGTCGATGCTGTTGTTTTGGATTCAAGTTTGATTTCCAAATGTAGAATAGTGTTGTGCCTTTTATTGCACTTAAAACAATCTCTTCTCTAGCATGTTTTTGCAGTATGATCGCGCTTAAAACATTTTACACATAGTTTGTGTTTTTGAACCCAATTTAATCTTTCTGTCGGGATCATCTTAATGAACTCATTACATTTAAATATAGCATGGTTCGGTTTTTCACAGAAATAGCAAGTGTATTCTGTTCCAATTGATGCGCATATATTTTGTTTGGTGCTAACATTTTTCTTACCCGCACTGCAAGTGGCTTCTAATGTAATCCAAAAATATCAACAACTGACCCAGTTCTTGCAATTTTCTTGAATCTACAACAGATTGTTCATATAGCATTTGAGTTTGCCGATCCAACTTGCAAAGATGCAAAGAAGTGTTGGATCCCAGGTCTCTGTCGTAATCCCAATGTTATTCAGCGCAGATAACGTTTAATTTATGTTATCATGCAACGCTTTAATAGATTTCGCCTCATTAATGGTTGTTGGCTAATCTAATAGCTTATTGATTAATGCGTTACTTAGCAAAAAGTCTCTCTGAAAAAGTCTCCCAAAGGTTGTTTAATCTTCTCAGGCGCTCTTGAAAATATCCTTCGCTTTCCGATTCACAGGATCCATTTTGTAGTTTCGAATTACATTTTGAATCTCCTCGCCAGTAACTAGTTGCCTGTCCAGCAACGCGTTGAGCTTCGATGAATCCATTTTGTTTTATTTTTAATTCTCTTTTTATTTAGTGGAATACCTGACTCGTTGCAGTTTTTTTTGTAACTGCGACAGGCTGTGCCTCGACTCACAACCGGAATATTAGTCAAGGTATACTACTAAAAAATTGGAATTGTTTTTTTTTTTTAATATATTTTTTTTGAATGACCGTAGATGTGTTTATGTAGTCCTTTTGTGATCAGGTAACGTTAACTTTTGTTGCCGATCTATGTTACCTAGTTGCCAAGTTAACTAGGAATTTTTTTTCTGTGAAAATGATTGCCAAGTTAACCAAATTCGAATGTGGTCTCGAAGTTGACCAAATGTGTGTCTATGATTCGCCAAATGAATCTAAATAGACTCTTTATTTACCACCTGGTAAATTATGAATGACTCGCCAGTTGACCAAATATGGATGGTTCGCCAAATGAAACTAAACTCCAAAAGTCGGAGGTCACCAAATGTTGAAAGAAAATTACCGCTTACTGTCACTTCTTAGGGTATGCTGAAAAGGGTGTTGGCTATGCTACAAGTTCGTGTACCAGTAACAAAGTATCGCCGGAATCGGTACTTGAAACAAATTGGGCTGGACGATGTGAATACGCAAAGAGTTATTTTTGTACTAGTTTATTGCATGAAAAATGCGTGGTTTATATACAAAATTCTTACACGATAATCTTTGCTTAGGGCTAGTTATTCAATTTACATTTGACCCAAACAGTCAATCCTTATCTATGCACTTACAGATACCATGCCTTAATATTTATAATTTACGACGCTGCGTATGATAACATCTGCTTACTTCAGGCCGTGCGACAGATGGTGCGATAAACAATGTTTACATGTAACCAATGGGTCGGGTGCATATTTGTTTCATTGATTCTGTGCGCTATCAGCAGCGTACGATTTTGCGTGTTTGAGCAAAGTGCTTCTAATCTTGTAGTCCACGAGTTTATCCAACGTTTGCAGTAAAAATGATGTTAAGCTGATGGGTCCGAAGGACTTTGGGTTGGTAATGTCTTTCTTCCCTGCTTTGGGGATGAAGACTACCCTAGCTCGCCTCCATGCGATCGGTATGTGTCCGAGGGCCGGGCTACTTACTATTGCTTTCCTAATAAGGGAGGAGTATTTCCTGTCCCGTTTGAAGGAAGGCTGGCGATATGCCGTCCATTCCGGGGGCTGGAATGTACCAATTGCCCAATTTAGTCTCTCCCTTGTGATTGTCGACTTGCCGCATGCCCAGTCGTCAGTTGAGGGCCTGTATCTGCTCTCCGTTTCGATAGCCTTTTCCTGCAGGGGTGTGCTGCCTGGGAGAGGCGTCTCGAAAAGTAGTTATAGTTTCTGCAAATGACTGCTCGTAAAGGAGTTATCTCTACGCTTTAGTGTAGGCGCTCATGTCGCAGCAGCGACACCTGTAAGTTTTGTGACAGAGACCACCACACATTGCTCCACTTCCGCAACCCCAGAGCCATCAGCGATCGGTCCTTCATCTGTAAGCAACCGAGCACGCTCCATCGCCGCTGCGAACCGACAATTCAGTTCCTCCATGCCTCCGACGTCCCTCACATCGGAATGGAGAAATGTCAGTCTCCTTCCAACCAGGGTAGTGTTTTGGTCGGTAATGGATCGGAGTCTTTTGAAACAAGGGTACTTATTGGTTAGTGCTGTCCTATAAACCGGATAAGCTCTGGCCCTTAAACGGAACGTAGATCGGAGAAGACCGTGCCTGCACCGCATACATGCGGTTCCGGAAATATCAAAGCTTCCGGTTGAAAGTTCTTTTGAAAGGTGGTCCACATCTCTGAGTCACTACGCCGACGAAGTCCATCAATGAACGGATGAAGGCGAGTTTTGGAACAATCTCCTTGGCGGATGACAACTTCTTCAGATCAGGCCCGGTATCCCTGTTCCTGGGAGCTGACGTATATCTGCAACTTATCCTGCCGAGACTCATGCCTGGTCAGGACGACCTCCGCATAGCACAAAATATTGTGTCCGGCTCGGTCTTATCCTGCAGCCAATGAGTTAATCAGCGTTTTCATGCTTGAAAGTAGGCAATAAACAGCAAGCTGCCCGCTCTCTTCCGCAACTCTCTTGCTAATATCCACCACCCATTAGCACCATAAGTGATATTTATACCAAACTTTTTTAAGCATCATGTAGCAGACCATTGAATATACAAAATTAAACAAAGAACAAGTGGTTTTATTTTGTGCTCAAAATTAAATCGAGAGCAAACGGATATCATCCACAAATACAATGTCTGGAGTAAAGAAGTCTGCCTCACCAGAACACATATTTAATCAGAATTGTTCGTACTTGTGACATTCAGCTCGAAGGGTATCTATATTTGGTGTAGCTACGTGAAGTAGTTCTAACCTCAATTCAGGCTTAATATTTATCTTAATATTAGCCACTAACTCTCTATTTGTCATTGGCTATCGCAGTGCATCAGCAGTACACAGGATAGCATCAAAAAATGTAACAAAACTTTCTCCCTTCGTTTACGAGATCTTAAAGAATCTTATATCTCCTCATCCAATAGAACTGTAATGCCGGTCCACAGAACAATATGTTTACAAATTGATTTGGTATGTTGAATCACTGATCCGGTAAATAAAATCTTCCACGGAAATTTCATTAAAGGATCCAGAGAATTTTACGTGCCAACTCGATATAATACTTGAAACTTTATCGGGTCGATCAATGGGATCAGTGCTTCGATTATCCAAAGCTGCTCGAATCGCTTGATACCTATTATTACTATTTGAATTCATTGAATTATTATTTATTTATATATTATTTTGTTCGACTCCTGATTCATTTCTAGCTTCCTGATGGTTACCAGAGAGATTAACGTTTCTTATAGCTAAACTGATCTAGTCAGTCACAGCTACTACCAAACTGGCTCGAAAATATCTAAAGAGTTTGACATAAGTTGCTGAATACATTGTTCACAAACGATGGGTGGGTCAAGCGAAGCATTGGATGAATCACGTCTACTCATGATATTAGAATTAGTATTAGGCCTGTAAGCCTGTACTCCAGACTTATTTCGCTGTTTATTGGATCTGGTACTAAGTCTATTCCTAGGTGTAGCACCAGTTCGATGTGCACCACGAACTGTTCGAGGAACTTGAAAGGGCTGTTCCGATGACTGATTTTCTACATCATTTAACTGCTCGTTGTTACAGTCACCTCCCATTTTCTCATGTTCTGTTAATATTAATGTGCATATATGTACACCACTACAGATATCAGTACCATGGTGTGATGGATTTCAACGTGCATACGATGCTGCAATCTATGTGCGTATCGAGACCAATGACAAGGTCTCAATTCATCTCCTCACTGGAAAAACACAAGTTTCGCCAGTGAAGACCTCTTCTCTTAACTTAAATATCGAGATTGAGAGAGTTGTACCAATATGTACCAGTTTTTATAGTTTATAATTATATTTTATCAACAATTTGCATAGGTTGTGTGTCTACTTTTGCAAATAGTTGTGAGAGAGTTGTGCCAAGATGTACCAGTTTTTATAGTTTCTAATTAAATCTTATCAACAATTTGTGTATGTTGGGTGTCTACTTTTGTAAATAAAACTAAATATGTGAAAGAGTACTCTTTGCATTTCAAATAAAAAGTATTACAATCAATCCCGTGAATGGATTACCTCGTACAATCAGTTGAACTATTTAAAATCTCTAACTCATTATGACCAACCTTAAATAAAGTTATTTCCATTTTCAGTACCTTACCATGCACAACACCGATTGTGGAACAACCATTCGGTACCCTTCCTAGAGCCAAACCTTATGTTTGCGCTATCAGTTTTTTGATAGCTTTATTTTCCAATTAATAACACAAAGTTATTTCCTTCTTATAAAGTTTATTCAAATATGTTTCGACTAGAAGCCACGCTTAGTCTTTTTATTCACAACAATTTGTTTGGTTTATTTAAGGTTTGACGCCAATTGCTAAGCCATTACGCGAAAACAACTTACTAGCTACAGCAGCCGGCCGATTAGCGAACGCCATTTATCGAGAGAGAGAGGTTTGCACAAAGAGAGCGATGTACGATGAGCGCGCTGCTAACGCAGGCTGCTGCAGCTCAAACTGCACTTAACACAACGTGGATATGTAATTAAGACTAACAACAAGCTATTTATATTAAGGCTCCAAACTCAAGCATATAAACAATTGATAATCAATTAATAGTTATTTTAATTAGATGATATTTTAAATTAATTTCTAAACGACCATTGATTTTACACAGATTAAAGTTATTTATTGAAGACTTACTAATATTATTTTCTATCTTTAGACTTATAGAGAACGCAAGGAGCTGGAGTATACAGCTAGCACGGGGTTCTTCGTATCAATTGTTGTGACACAGTGGTGCGACTTAATAATCTGTAAGACTCGCCGAAATTCCATAATTCATCAGAAAATGCGTAACCACGTGTTGAATTTCGCTTTGGTTTTTGAAACAATTGTCGCCTGTATAATATGCTATATGCCAGGAATGAAAAAGGCCTTACGCATGTACCCAGTAAAGTAAGTTTTAAAGTATTCTAAACTAATCTATTTTATAATGAAACATTTTTCATAGATTTATCTGGTGGACATATACTTTACCTTTTGGTATGCTTATTATTTTATTCGATGAGGGGCGTCGCTATTTTATTCGACGAAGTCCAGGAGGATGGATAGAGCAAGAAACATATTATTAGCTACATTTGGCATAAAGTAAAATGTAATAGAATATTCATAACTTTATTTTTTCATTCAAAATAATCTATAACAAATTATGAACTAGCAATGAATATTTGAGGGAGAATATTCTTTTGATTGATTGTTAAAATTTAACATTACGTTAATTCTCCTTACCAATAAATACGAAATAAGTCTGTCTCTAAATTATTCTATAGTCATTATTTGATTTGCTTAACTACATACGAAAGCTCTCAAAGATCAAGCAAATTGAATGAGTTCAATGCTTACATTAATACGAAATAAACAACATAGTTAATCAAATATAAACTAACATTTTGACAGATTGCCCCCATCCGAAGTATATGATACTTGTCCGATGTATTTTTGCTTGTTTTGGTTCATATACCTGAGCCGGTACAATTGTACCAGCGACTGATAGTAGCCGATCATTATCTTTCTATATTTATATTTATTACTCTATTTTAGCAAGATGTTAAAATGTAATTAAGTGTTCATAATAATAAATAAAAAAGTGAAAACAGTATGTATGTACATACATCAGATAAACGGAACTATAGAGAGTCGATCAATTTTTCGAAAAGGCGAGTATTGTGATGGTAAATGCAAAGGTAATTAAATTTGATAAAGTATTAACTTCGCTGGGGTCGCTCCTGTCCTGATAACGGATAATCCCATATTCTAAATATCTCATCTCAACAATTCAGCAATATCTTTAAAGAAATAATTTATCTCGATCGAATATATGAACGAGTCTGACATTTATATTTTTATAAATATTTCGAAGCGTATTCATCTGAATAGCATAAACGCATATGTTGGCAGCAGCAGCAATGAGTTGTTAACATGCTTGAATTTGGAGCCCTGTGTGGCTTAATATAAATAGCTTATTGTTAGTCTTAAGTACATATTGAGCTGCAGCAGCCGACGTTAGCAGCGCTCTCATTGTACAGCGCTCTCTTTGTGCAGCGCTCTCTCTCTCTCGATAAAGTGCGTGCGCTGATCGGCCGGCTGCTGCAGCTAATCAGTTGTTTCGCATAGCTCTAGCTTATCAATCGTTTTATAGTTATTCTTGTTGTTGAGAAGGTTTAGCGGTGGCTTCAAACCTTCATTTTCGGTAACCGATCGTTAGTTAGTCTTGTTGTGAATAGGTTGAGCAATTGGCTTCAAACCTTTAATAAACAATATCGTTGTGGAAAAGACTAAGCATTTGGGCTTATAGTCTTCTAATAAAGTTTATAACGTGAAAATATCTTGTTTGAGCTAATTGTAAAAAAAAAATCTAATTCGAACAGCCAAAGGTGCATAAAACAGATACATCGACAAGTGCAATAGAAATCCGCTACTCAATCGCCGTTTAGTGTGTGTCTCTGCTTCGCTTGAACTTTCGTGAACTTATTTTTCGTGTACATAAGCAGCTGTGCGTGGGCGATTGAGCATATAGAGACCGTTTCTCTCTCGGTGCATTTGTTGTTGTGGGTAGCTTTGTGCATTTGGCTGCAATTTTGTGGGCGCGTTAAGCTTAAACATGAACTCAAGCACAGTCGCGTCCGCAAATATCGTTTTATAAGCGGAATGTTGAAGATATTTATAATTCACTAAATAGTGTTGACATTTCATGTTCGGAATCTGAGATCATTTCGTTTGATGCTGTGCTGCTTAAGGCAAAATTAGACTTAGTGAATAAAATTGAAAAATCGTTTGTCCTTGAGCATGAGAAGCTGGAGTGGCTTGACTATAATGAAATGTGTAGTTAGTTTTACCAAAGCTTTCAATGGCTGGTTGTGACATTGGAGGTCCGATTGAAAGGGCAGCTTGAAAAGTGTGAATTGCGGTCCACATCGTCCACACTCCTACACATGGAGTTGGTAGCTGATCGGTTGACAGTTGATGATAAGAAGCGTTTGGAACGAAGATGTTGATGCTGGAATTGGAGCTGGAGATGGTGAATTGGCACCCACATCCGATCCAGAAATCACTAAGGATGGCGTGACGGAGGCCAAGGCTATTGAGCTGAAGAGCATGTCGCGTCTGGTGAAGACCCCCGAGGAGAGTGTCCAGGGAGCAACAAATTCGGCCAATGGTGACCAGACCACTGGCAAGCTAGTCAGCGATTTCATGAACAGTGTGGAACGTGATGGCGTCATCACCGTCAAGGCACCCGCCTTCGGTGACAATCGCAAGTCCACATTGATCGATATGGATATCGTCCCGATAGGCATTGTGTTCGATGATGGTGCAGATCTGGTCAAGCTAGAGTTGAAGGCTGAGCTGCTCCAGGAACAGCCCGAGGAGGATTCGAAGTGCGAGCAGCAATCCGTGAAGACTTGTACTCGTCTATCTTCCGGCGAGATACGTCAGATGCACGGCATCACCGTGGACAGAGAGCTGAGAGCGTCGTGTGCCCGACCATCATCAGGTGGATGCCGACACCGCGACGCATTCGGCCAAGAATCACGAGTATTACAAGCTGCTGCACGAGAACGATACGTTGAAGTTATCGCATGCGTTGAAGGATCTGCCCTTTGTCGCACTGAATCCGACGAGGAAGGCACAGACGTTGGCCCACCTCTGCAATGATCTGCTGATGAACAAGGCGGTGCTCGACGCGGAAAGGGAACGGGAATGTCTCGCCAAGTTAGCCGAGGCCGAAGCAGTCGAAGCGGAGGCCTGCAAACAACTGGCAAACTCCGCCTCGAATCAGGCGACAACTGATGGAACAACTGCTCCAACGGATGGCATCTGCAACGTTGATTTGAACGGTAGCGAGGAGAAATGTCTCGAGGAGCACAGCAAGCAGGATCATCAGCTGACGGGAGCAGCAGAAGCCACAACTGCTGACACGGAGCAGGCAATGCAGCCCATGGAAGGGGATGCAGATGCTCCATTGTTGACCATCAACAGTGGCAACACTGAATCTGTAGCTGCTGCTCCAAACTCCGAAGTGAGCCCTACCAAAATGGACAAGTGTCCAGTGCTGAATGGAGCAGGTATTGCAGGAGTAGCTGCAACTGCAACTGCAACAGTAGTTGGAGCAATCACAACACCTGCTCCAACGACAACAACAGTAGTGAGGGGTGATGCAAGTATGACGTCATTGCTACCACAGGCCAAGAAGAGCAGCGCACGCAACTCGATCAATGAGGAAGGACACACGCAGAGCCACAATGTGAACACCGCAAGGCATCCCCATTACCGCTGTGTTGACCAGTCGGTGCTCGTTTTTGATGAGTGGCGAGCACTTGTCTGAAAATAATTTCGTATTATTAATTGGAACATAAAGCTATCAAAAATCTGATAGCGCAAACAGCATACACAATAATCGGGCGAAACTACGAAAACTAGCTTTCGCACAAACCTTTTTTCTATTTGTGGTTTCCCACGAAGTTAACAGTTTACCATATTTACGTTATTCAACGTTCACCGTTTGAGACAGCTGAAATTTTCCTGAAAATCAGGCAAATGACAAAGAAAGACAAGTGAAAATTATTTTCCCATTGACCGTTGAACTAACCCTCAAATGAAATCACGTTAAATCCACACAAATATAACTCACAATCTCCTCTTTAAAAACGAAATCAGAAGTACTCATGACTGATCGGCACCTTCTGATTCTAATTCATAGCTCATAATCTCCCCTTTAAAAAAATTATCAATCATAAATCTAGTCGATTTTGACGCACTAAAAGCCGGTGCGACGGAGATAAGAATCTGAGGGAAAAAAATAGGGAACAGTACGAAGCCTGTACTAGGGCAATCAGCAAAGGGTGTGCAAATGGCGACATCGAAGCATTGGAAGCTAGATACGACCATTGCGACACTGCCCATGAACAGTATTTTAATGGTGCGAATATTTAATACCCAAATATGTTTTAATTTTGCCATGCATTTGTTTTTTTTTAAATATCCTACCCGACATCGATTTGATTTCATGGAATTTTCAACCCCAATACCGGTGCAAAAACAAGCAAAAAATAGAGAGAATGTTGCAGTCGGGCATAACCGACTGCGAAATACTTTGGTACCATACGTAATAAAAGCTGACAACAAGTAGCAAATAGCATAGTGGACGTAGCCAATAAGTACTGTCCAAGTTTGCCTTTTAAATTGCGGTAGATATAAGCCAGTAACGTTCCTTCGAAGTTTGGCAACTGTAGTTCTTAAATTGCGGGAGATATTGGCTTTTATGGTTTTTGAGGGCAGGAGTGAGCATGATCCACATTTTTTCCGGATTTTTGGAAGGGTGCTACTAGCAATATACCTTTCAAATTTGGTGACTCTAGCTTTCAAATTGTGTTAGATATAAGGTCCTATCGATTTACACAAACAGGTGTAACGGCTTAAGGAGGCGGAGTGCGCGTGGCCATTCAATTTATCGATCTCTTAGGCGAGTTACCAGTAACATACTTTTAAAATTTGGTGGCTAGCTTACAAATTGTGGAAGATATGCGCATTTCATATTTCCATGGCCTAAGTTCCAGGGGCCGACGTGAGTAGGCGTGATCTGAACATGTATTTTACCAGCAAGTTATCTTCCAAGTTTGGTCGCTCTATCTTTAAATTGTGGGAAATATGCGGATCTATCGATTTACAATTTCCGAAATATAGGCTTTTGCTGTTATGGGCGCAGGCATGGGCGTGTCTACAAAAATGTGTATCGGTTCTTTAAGACGGCTGCCAGAAATAATTTGACGGCTCCAACTTCAAAGCTGCGAAAGATTTAGCCATTTAGAAATGTTAGGGGTGGTGAACCTGGGGGCGGCGGAGGTTGGCGTGGCATATGTAGATTAATGAAGGACATCGCCATCAATCTACCAAACAAATATGGTGACCGTAGCCTTCAAATTGTGGGAGATATGTGGCCTTCTCGATTTGCGAATATCGATTTTATAGATTTCCTAGCATCACTCAAATTTTTACACTTTGTCTGACGCGGGCACAGACCTGTATATTTTCCATGTTTCAAGTTCTATGTCTGAGAGTATCGAAACAAGTTGCGTTCATACAAACGGACAGACAGACAAAAATTAACAAAGCAAAGTGCATTGGGGTTAATCACTTCTGGGTGTACACCCGATATCGGCAAGGCATTACAAAGCAATTTAATTTAGATTATTATCGCCTACAGTCCATTTACGTAGACAGGCCTGCTGATGTCGATAGATCAATAGAGCGTATTAAGGTAATAAGTACGGCATAGTTCGGATGTGATTGCACCATGAGATACAATGGTAAACAATAAAGCGCCCTAGATTTGTTTTTGGATTTAAAAGCACGAATATTTACATTTATAAGTAGTCTTCAAATGAGCCACTTGTGCAACGCCACCTCTGTTTGGAATTACCGCAAGCTCTCTAAAGCGTAGTCAACTCATAGAAAGCGGATTCTCGTTCTTGTCGAGAACTAAGTCATGATGTTGCAAGAGTGCAAGACACTTCTCTCGCCAACGAAACCCAAAGAAATTATGTACGTGGATGACTCGCTGCAAATCATCAAAGGGTTGCAGTCCATCCTTGTTATGTCCGGTTCAAGAATTATTGCTGGACGTCCGCCAATTAAAAAATTTGACGGAGTCAGCACATCGAGATCGCCAGGATATTCTGCAATTGAACCTAATGGTGAAGAATTAATTGTGACCGCAGTTTGGCAGACAAGTGCCATATAAAAGCGAGCAGTGTCTGGTGAGCACAGCGGTAATAGGTGATGCCTTGCGGTGTTCACTGTCGCCTCCCACAATCGGCCAAAGTGGGGAGAGCGGGGGGATGAAGCGCCAGTCGAAGGCTTGGAGTGGTGGTTTCGCTGGCTCCACTGGCTCGTAGCTATCGAGCACTTCGTTGAGCTTCTCTTCGAGAGTAGCTAGAGACGATTTCAGCTCCGCATTCTATGTTGTTAGCTGCTCGTATTCCGTTTCAGCCACCTCCTCCTCGGACTGTTCCTGGAGCCGCTCAGCCTTCAACTCTAGCTTGACCAGATCTGCATCATCACCGAACACAATGCGTACCAGGACGTTAGCCATATCGATCAATGTGGACTTGCGATTGTCACTAAAGGTGGGTGCCTTGACGATGATGACACCATCGCGTTCCACACTGTTCATGAAATCGCTAACTAACTTGCCAGTAGCCTGGTCATCATTGGCCGAATTTGTTGCTCCCTGGACACTCTCCTCGGGGGTATTCACCAGACGCGACATGCTCTTCAGCTCAATAGCCTTGGCCTCCGTCACGCCATTCTTAGTGATTTCTGGTTCACCACGTCACCGTCTCCAGCTCTAGTTCCAGCATCAACATCTTCCTTGTCGCTTTCTATGATATGCGGCTCAGACCCCAAACGCGTCCTATCGTTAACTGTTAACAGATCAACTACCAACTCCATGTGTAGGAGTGTGGACGAGATAAACCACGATTCACACTTTTCAAGCTGCATTTTTAATCTGAACACCAATGTCACAACCAGCCATTGAAAGCTTTGGTACAACTCACTACACATTTCATCATAGTCAAGCCGCTCCAGTTTCTCACTTTCAAGGATGAACGATTTTTCAATTTTATTCACTAAGTCTAATTTTGCCCTAAGCAGCATAGCATCAAACGAAATGATCTCAGATTCCGAACTTGAAATGTCAAATTTTTTTAGCGAATTATAAATATCTTTTACATTCCGCTTATAGAACAATATTTGCGCAGGCACACTCTCTGCGGACGCGACTGTGATTGAGTTCATATTTAAGCTTACGCTTCGTCTTTTCTGTCAACATTTTGTTTATTAAAGGTTTGGAGCTAATTGCTAAATATTTTCACAACAACAACTAACTAACGACTAACGCTAAACCTTCTCACAACGAGAATAACTTAAAACGAGCGATAAGCATAGAGCTATGCGAAACAACTGATTAGCGAACGCCCTTTATCAGGAGAGAGAGAGAGCGCTGCACAAAGAGAGCGCTTTATAATGAGAGCACTGCTAACGCTGGCTGCTGCAGCTCAAACTGCACTTATCATAATGTGGATATGTAATTAAGACTAACAATAAGTTATTTATATTAATCCACGCAGGACTCCAAATTCAAACATGTTAACAAACTCATAATCAATTAAAGTTCTTTGCTGCTGCTGCCAACAAGTAGAATTAAGTTAATATTATAAAAATTGATTTAATTTGTATAATGTGAAATGCTATAACCATGCAATTTAGCTCTGAAACTTTCAAATTATATTATAACGAATTCAATTCAATTAAATTACTTTTTTTGTATTAAAGGGCACATTAAGTTTACAGCACAGCACGCATGTTTAGGGTGGGATCCAAAATCATAGTGGATTCCTACAAGGTTGGGTGGGTGTTGAAAGAGAACCATAACATCTTAGTTCTCCAATCTTAGATAGAGCATAATGCATATCAGTCCGAGATGTTCTGGTAAAATTTCCGTCTTTAGTTTTTCTCTGTCTACGAGATTATTATTGTAACACCGTTTGTCTAGACAGCACAAGACCCACCCCCAACTTCCTTGAGCAAGGCGGTCCGAACAGTAGAGTGTGCACGCCGATACTACTTTGTAAGCGTTCGTTACAGTGTACATCTGAGTAAACAAACTGAGCAGGTTTTGTGCCGCATAAGGCAAAGTATCTCACCTCTTGACACATATGCATTTTACGACTATTTGAAATGACCAATATTCCGTAGCCTTTCCACAGTAATCTACATTGACAATCCAAGGCTAACATCAATTCAAAAGCTATTTCATCTTCAAAAACTGGTCGTGAAACTATTGCAATATGAGCGATATATGAGCGTTTCCAGAAAAAGGGATGTTTAGCTCCAAAGCTGTAGAAGCAGTCATTGCCCCACGTTATTGCATGCTCAAAACTATAGAGTATGTGAAACGTGTAAGTTCATATGCGATAAGACCCTCCAAACGATGGTTTAAATAAATTTTACCTTCCACATATCCGTCTGTCTTCAAGCATATGAAAACCACGAAAATTCGCATTGTGCTTAACGCCTCCAATCCCTCCATAAGTGGAGTGAATGATATCCATCACCCAGGACCTATTCTCCAATGACAGTTCAGATCCTGAAGTTTTCAACACAGCTTCAGAATGAATTATGCTCCATTTCTTATCAAACTTGCTCAGTACAAGCAGTTGCATCTATTTGAGAAGTTTGCACTGCTCTTTTCCCGTTTCTCTCTCCGAAAAGACTTTTAACTCAAGGCACATGAAGGCTTGTAGGTTTGCAGGTGGCATTGAAAACACTGCGATCGGGACTTTGGCGCATATTTAAAAAATTGTGTTTAACTTATGCTCATAGGCCTATAAACTGTTTATGTACATTGTGCATATTAGGCTTATATTTTTGAATCAATATATATTATATATGGGGTCTCGCTGCTCCGCGCTTACGTTGCAGCAGTTGCACCTGATTGGCTTTTACGCCAGTTGTGTAGAGGTGTGTTTGATATTTATCTAGAGGAGTATATCCAAAAGATCTCGTAAAAAAAAAGTAGCTTGAAAGGCCTAATTTTTTTTAAAATGTTACCTATACGTTTACTGATCAAGAAATTGAAATTATTAATAAAAGAAGAAAATCTATCTGAAGCCCCGTGGAAGAGAGGTAGGGAGACATATTATTGGAAAAGACGGGCTTCGCACAATGATAGAGATAAAGACCAGCAATATAATTGTCGCTAATATAGACGCACAATGTTAGTACACTTCATATCGACGACGAAATAAAAACAATAAGAATTTGAATATACCAATGCAGTAGAATTCGGAAATAAAAACAAGAGAGAACGTTGCAATCGGGCATAACCGACTGCGAAATGCTTTTAAGTAATAGTAACTGATAACATTTAGAAAATAACAGGGCGGGTGTAGCCATAAAATACTAATCTTTTATGGAGAGTTTGCCTTTAAAATTTCGGTAGATATAGGCTTTAGGAGATTTTGGGGGCAGCAGTTGCTCAAGAAAATGATTACAGAAGGTTCCTATTACTCTCACTTTCAAGTGTGGTAACTGTAGCTCTTCAAATACGATATATAAAGGTTTTTCAAAATTTTAGAAGCATATCTCTGAAATTGCGGGAGATATAGGGTTTATAATTTTTGGGGGTGGGAGTAGGTGTCTTCCCAAATTCACCGGATTTTGGAAGGGTGTTAATAGTAATATAACAATAAAATTTGTTGACTCTACCTTTTAAATTCCTGGTCTAAGAACTTGTAGGATGGTTCGGATGAGGCTAAGCTGAGGCTAGCTGCGAATAGCACGAAATTTCTCGTCAATAAGCAGTCCCGGACAAACACCGTGTACGATTACGACAATCGTACTGACAAGGCCTGTTGCCGCTTTTAAGAGCATACACTCACACACACCCAACCTCCCCACAACCACAACCTACATCCATCCTACCCCCATATCCCACTCTGCGCTGGACTAAGGTGTCCCTCATACCGTGCCGATAGTCAACCTGGCTGAGGACCCGGATCAACAAATAGCTCAGTCTCGATCGATGGGCTCAAGCAAATGGCGATCGCCTGTTCTAATTAGCCTTACCCGGGTAATGCGGATCTCTGACCGGGTGGACAATTAATTCTCTGCATCTCGTGGAAACTAATATGAAGAGTTAAAAAACTTTTAAAAGACAGCAGGATCTTCCTGCTGCGAATGTCGCAAGACAACCCTGGATAGAGAAAGGTGCTCACATGAGGTAGACCAACTTTCACATCGGGTTACTCCAGCAACAAATAGGAGAGTCCCATTGGCATAGCAAGGGGAGGTCAACCGGCCCAAGCTTCGAAGCAGGGTAACTTGGTCGGAACATCCCGACTATGACGTCCGGCACCAAGTGGTGTGAGGCAAGTTGGACAGCGATCGACGAAGAAGGAGGGGTCCCTGCCACCGAGGGGTCTACCCGGTGGTTTGAATGACCCGAATAGCAGCAAAGAAGGGTCCGAAAAACCTGGATATACGCCCAAGCCATGAAGCACCCACTGAGCCTCGCCCAACATACGTTAAAAGAAATAGCTCCGATAGCCATATCGAAACACAATCTCGATAGTAGCAGTGCTGGCTACTTCGCAGAAGATAGGGGCTGCCCATCACCAGAGATAGTGTAACTACTGCCGACGAGAGAAGCTTCCTATGGTCATCAGATGCGATGCCAATACGCACCAAACCATATGGGCAGCAGTGAGATTAATATGAGGGGTGAGTGCCTTACAGACTTTATATGTAAATATAATCTTGAAATTGGCAATGTTGTATCTACACCAACATTTGTAACTAGAGTCAGGGAGGAGATGCTAGACATTACCCTGATCAGCCGCTTCCCCCAGCCTCACCTTAGGGACTGGCATGTCTCTCCAGAAGAATCGATGTCTAACCACCCAGAAACACACACACGATCAATAAAGAGTATTAAGGTAATAAGTACGGTATAGTTCGGATGTGGTTGCATCATGAGAAGCGCCAAACAATAAAGCGCCTTAGAATTTGTTTTTGCATTTAGAAGTACGAATATTTATATTTATAAGTAGTCTCTCCGGTATTAGCTTTTTGATAGCTTTATTTTCCCATTAATAACACGAAGATATTTTCACGTTGTAAAGTTTATTCAAATATACTTAGACTAGAAGCCAAACGCTTAGTCTTTTCTATCCACACTTTGTTTATTAAAGGTTTGAAGCTAATTGCTAAATATTTTCACAACAACAACTAACTAACGACTAACGCTAAACCTTCTCACAACGAGAATAACTTAAAACGAGCGATAAGATAGAGCTATG
Source organism: Drosophila silvestris (assembly GCA_035043445.1). Lineage (NCBI taxonomy): Eukaryota > Metazoa > Arthropoda > Insecta > Diptera > Drosophilidae > Drosophila > Drosophila silvestris. Next base: position 21,995 of record JAWNMZ010000135.1, read on the forward strand.
CGAAACAACTGATTAGCGAACGCCCTTTATCGAGAGAGAGAGCGCTGCACAAAGAGAGCGCTTTATAATGAGAGCACTGCTAACGCTGGCTGCTGCAGCTCAAACTGCACTTATCATAATGTGGATATGTAATTAAGACTAACAATAAGTTATTTATATTAATCCACGCAGGACTCCAAATTCAAACATGTTAACAAATCATAATCAATTAAAGTTCTTTGCTGCTGCTGCCAACAAGTAGAATTAAGTTAATATTATAAAAATTGATTTAATTTGTATAATGTGAAATGCTATAACCATGCATTTAGCTCTGAAACTTTCAAATTATATTATAAAGAATTCAATTCAATTGAATTACTTTTTTTTTTATTAAAGGGCACCTTAAGTTTACAGCACAGCACGCATGTTTAGGGTGGGATCCAAAATCATAGTGGATTCCTACAAGGTTGGGTGGGTGTTGAAAGAGAACCATAACATCTTAGTTCTCCAATCTTAGATAGAGCATAATGCATATCAGTCCGAGATGTTCTGGTAAAATTTCCGTCTTTAGTTTTTCTCTGTCTACGAGATTATTATTGTAACACCGTTTGTCTAGACAGCACAAGACCCACCCTCAACTTCCTTGAGCAAGGCGGTCCGAACAGTAGAGTGTGCACGCCGATACTACTTTGTAAGCGTTCGTTACAGTGTACATCTGAGTAAACAAACTGAGCAGATTTTGTGCCGCATAAAGGCAAAGTATCTCACCTCTTGACACATATGCATTTTACGACTATTTGAAATGACCAATATTCCGTAGCCTTTCTACAGTAATCTACATTGACAATCCAAGGCTAACATCAATTCAAAAGCTATTTCATCTTCAAAAACTGGTCGTGAAACTATTGCAATATGAGCGATATATGAGCGTTTCCAGAAAAAGGGATGTTTAGCTCCAAAGCTGTAGAAGCAGTCATTGCCCCACGTTATTGCATGTTCAAAACTATAGAGTATGTGAAACGTGTAAGTTCATATGCGATAAGACCCTCCAAACGATGGTTTAAATAAATTTTACCTTCCACATATCCGTCTGTCTTCAAGCATATGAAAACCACGAAAATTCGCATTGTGCTTAACGCCTCCAATCCCTCCATAAGTGGAGTGAATGATATCCATCACCCAGGACCTATTCTCCAATGACAGTTCAGATCCTGAAGTTTTCAACACAGCTTCAGAATGAATTATGCTCCATTTCTTATCAAACTTGCTCAGTACAAGCAGTTGCATCTATTTGAGAAGTTTGCACTGCTCTTTTCCCGTTTCTCTCTCCGAAAAGACTTTTAACTCAAGGCACATGAAGGCTTGTAGGTTTGCAGGTGGCATTGAAAACACTGCGATCGGGACTTTGGCGCATATTTAAAAAATTGTGTTTAACTTATGCTCATAGGCCTATAAACTGTTTATGTACATTGTGCATATTAGACTTATATTTTTGAATCAATATATATTATATATGGGGTCTCGCTGCTCCGCGCTTACGTTGCAGCAGTTGCACCTGATTGGCTTTTACGCCAGTTGTGTAGAGGTGTGTTTGATATTTATCTAGAGGAGTATATCCAAAAGATCTCGTAAAAAAAAAGTAGCTTGAAAGGCCTAATTTTTTTTTAAAATGTTACCTATACGTTTACTGATCAAGAAATTGAAATTATTAATAAAAGAAGAAAATCTATCTGAAGCCCCGTGGAAGAGAGGTAGGGAGACATATTTTTTTTTTTTTTTTTTTTTTTTTTTTTTTTTTTTTTTTTTTTTTTTTTTTTTTTTTTTTTTTTTTTTTTTTTTTTTTTTTTTTTTTTTTTTTTTTTTTTTGTTGCAATCGGGCATAACCGACTGCGAAATGCTTTTAAGTAATAGTAACTGATAACATTTAGAAAATAACAGGGCGGGTGTAGCCATAAAATACTAATCTTTTATGGAGAGTTTGCCTTTAAAATTTCGGTAGATATAGGCTTTAGGAGATTTTGGGGGCAGCAGTTGCTCAAGAAAATGATTACAGAAGGTTCCTATTACTCTCACTTTCAAGTGTGGTAACTGTAGCTCTTCAAATACGATATATAAAGGTTTTTCAAAATTTTAGAAGCATATCTCTGAAATTGCGGGAGATATAGGGTTTATAATTTTTGGGGGTGGGAGTAGGTGTCTTCCCAAATTCACCGGATTTTGGAAGGGTGTTAATAGTAATATAACAATAAAATTTGTTGACTCTACCTTTTAAATTCCTGGTCTAAGAACTTGTAGGATGGTTCGGATGAGGCTAAGCTGAGGCTAGCTGCGAATAGCACGAAATTTCTCGTCAATAAGCAGTCCCGGACAAACACCGTGTACGATTACGACAATCGTACTGACAAGGCCTGTTGCCGCTTTTAAGAGCATACACTCACACACACCCAACCTCCCCACAACCACAACCTACATCCATCCTACCCCCATATCCCACTCTGCGCTGGACTAAGGTGTCCCTCATACCGTGCCGATAGTCAACCTGGCTGAGGACCCGGATCAACAAATAGCTCAGTCTCGATCGATGGGCTCAAGCAAATGGCGATCGCCTGTTCTAATTAGCCTTACCCGGGTAATGCGGATCTCTGACCGGGTGGACAATTAATTCTCTGCATCTCGTGGGAACTAATATGAAGAGTTAAAAAACTTTTAAAAGACAGCAGGATCTTCCTGCTGCGAATGTCGCAAGACAACCCTGGATAGAGAAAGGTGCTCACATGAGGTAGACCAACTTTCACATCGGGTTACTCCAGCAACAAATAGGAGAGTCCCATTGGCATAGCAAGGGGAGGTCAACCGGCCCAAGCTTCGAAGCAGGGTAACTTGGTCGGAACATCCCGACTATGACGTCCGGCACCAAGTGGTGTGAGGCAAGTTGGACAGCGATCGACGAAGAAGGAGGGGTCCCTGCCACCGAGGGGTCTACCCGGTGGTTTGAATGACCCGAATAGCAGCAAAGAAGGGTCCGAAAAACCTGGATATACGCCCAAGCCATGAAGCACCCACTGAGCCTCGCCCAACATACGTTAAAAGAAATGGCTCCGATAGCCATATCGAAACACAATCTCGATAGTAGCAGTGCTGGCTACTTCGCAGTAGATAGAGGCTGCCCATCACCAGAGATAGTGTAACTACTGCCGACGAGAGAAGCTTCCTATGGTCATCAGATGCGATGTCAATACGCACCAAACCATATGGGCAGCAGTGAGATTAATATGAGGGGTGAGTGCCTTACAGACTTTATATGTAAATATAATCTTGAAATTGGCAATGTTGTATCTACACCAACATTTGTAACTAGAGTCAGGGAGGAGATGCTAGACATTACCCTGATCAGCCGCTTCCCCCAGCCTCACCTTAGGGACTGGCATGTCTCTCCAGAAGAATCGATGTCTAACCACCCAGAAACACACACACGATCAATAAAGAGTATTAAGGTAATAAGTACGGTATAGTTCGGATGTGGTTGCATCATGAGAAGCGCCAAACAATAAAGCGCCTTAGAATTTGTTTTTGCATTTAGAAGTACGAATATTTATATTTATAAGTAGTCTCTCCGGTATTAGCTTTTTGATAGCTTTATTTTCCCATTAATAACACGAAGATATTTTCACGTTGTAAAGTTTATTCAAATATACTTAGACTAGAAGCCAAACGCTTAGTCTTTTCTATCCACACTTTGTTTATTAAAGGTTTGAAGCTAATTGCTAAATATTTTCACAACAACAACTAACTAACGACTAACGCTAAACCTTCTCACAACGAGAATAACTTAAAACGAGCGATAAGATAGAGCTATGCGAAACAACTGATTAGCGAACGCCCTTTATCGAGAGAGAGAGCGCTGCACAAAGAGAGCGCTTTATAATGAGAGCACTGCTAACGCTGGCTGCTGCAGCTCAAACTGCACTTATCATAATGTGGATATGTAATTAAGACTAACAATAAGTTATTTATATTAATCCACGCAGGACTCCAAATTCAAACATGTTAACAAATCATAATCAATTAAAGTTCTTTGCTGCTGCTGCCAACAAGTAGAATTAAGTTAATATTATAAAAATTGATTTAATTTGTATAATGTGAAATGCTATAACCATGCATTTAGCTCTGAAACTTTCAAATTATATTATAACGAATTCAATTCAATTGAATTACTTTTTTTTTTATTAAAGGGCACCTTAAGTTTACAGCACAGCACGCATGTTTAGGGTGGGATCCAAAATCATAGTGGATTCCTACAAGGTTGGGTGGGTGTTGAAAGAGAACCATAACATCTTAGTTCTCCAATCTTAGATAGAGCATAATGCATATCAGTCCGAGATGTTCTGGTAAAATTTCCGTCTTTAGTTTTTCTCTGTCTACGAGATTATTATTGTAACACCGTTTGTCTAGACAGCACAAGACCCACCCTCAACTTCCTTGAGCAAGGCGGTCCGAACAGTAGAGTGTGCACGCCGATACTACTTTGTAAGCGTTCGTTACAGTGTACATCTGAGTAAACAAACTGAGCAGATTTTGTGCCGCATAAAGGCAAAGTATCTCACCTCTTGACACATATGCATTTTACGACTATTTGAAATGACCAATATTCCGTAGCCTTTCTACAGTAATCTACATTGACAATCCAAGGCTAACATCAATTCAAAAGCTATTTCATCTTCAAAAACTGGTCGTGAAACTATTGCAATATGAGCGATATATGAGCGTTTCCAGAAAAAGGGATGTTTAGCTCCAAAGCTGTAGAAGCAGTCATTGCCCCACGTTATTGCATGTTCAAAACTATAGAGTATGTGAAACGTGTAAGTTCATATGCGATAAGACCCTCCAAACGATGGTTTAAATAAATTTTACCTTCCACATATCCGTCTGTCTTCAAGCATATGAAAACCACGAAAATTCGCATTGTGCTTAACGCCTCCAATCCCTCCATAAGTGGAGTGAATGATATCCATCACCCAGGACCTATTCTCCAATGACAGTTCAGATCCTGAAGTTTTCAACACAGCTTCAGAATGAATTATGCTCCATTTCTTATCAAACTTGCTCAGTACAAGCAGTTGCATCTATTTGAGAAGTTTGCACTGCTCTTTTCCCGTTTCTCTCTCCGAAAAGACTTTTAACTCAAGGCACATGAAGGCTTGTAGGTTTGCAGGTGGCATTGAAAACACTGCGATCGGGACTTTGGCGCATATTTAAAAAATTGTGTTTAACTTATGCTCATAGGCCTATAAACTGTTTATGTACATTGTGCATATTAGACTTATATTTTTGAATCAATATATATTATATATGGGGTCTCGCTGCTCCGCGCTTACGTTGCAGCAGTTGCACCTGATTGGCTTTTACGCCAGTTGTGTAGAGGTGTGTTTGATATTTATCTAGAGGAGTATATCCAAAAGATCTCGTAAAAAAAAAGTAGCTTGAAAGGCCTAATTTTTTTTTAAAATGTTACCTATACGTTTACTGATCAAGAAATTGAAATTATTAATAAAAGAAGAAAGTCTATCTGAAGCCCCGTGGAAGAGAGGTAGGGAGACATATTATTGGAAAAGACGGGCTTCGCACAATGATAGAGATAAAGACCAGCAATAGAATTGTCGCTAATATAGACACACAATGATTCTCATTTTCCTATCGAGGACGAAATAAGAACAAAAAAATTTGGATATGCCAATGCAGTAGAATTCGGAAATAAAAACAAGAGAGAACGTTGCAATCGGGCATAATCGACTGCGAAATGCTTTTAAGTAATAGTAACTGATAACATGTAGGAAATAACAGGGCGGGTGTAGCCATGAAATACTAATCTTTTATGGATAGTTTGCCTTTTAAATGTCGGTAGATATAGGCTTTAAGAGATTTTTGGGGCAATATTGGCTGAAGAAAATGATTACAAAAGGTTTCAATTACTCTTTCTTTCAAGTTTGGTAACTGTAGCTCTTCAAATACGGGAGATAAAGGTTTTTCGAAATTTTTGGAAGCATATCTCTTAAATTGCGGGAGATATATGGTTCATAATTGTTGGGGGTGGGAGTAGGTGTCTTCCGAATTTTCACCGGATTTTGGAAGGGTGTTAATAGTAATATAACAATAAAATTTGTTGACTTTACCTTTACCTTTTAAATTCCTAGTCTAAGAACTTGTGGGATGGTTCGGATGAGGCTAAGCTGAGGCCACCAGGCGGGTCGCGGGTTGCGGATAGCAAACAGCCTCCCCAGGGGAGGCTAGCTGCTAGCTGCCGAGAGTCAACCTGGCTGAGGGCCCGGATCAACAAATAGCTCTGTCTCAATCGGTGGGCTCAAGCAAATGGCGATCTCCTGTTCTAATTAGCCTTACGCGGGCAATGCGGATATGTGCCCGGGTGGACAATTAATTCTCTGCATCTCGTGGGAACTAATATGAAGAGTTAAAAAAATTTTAAAATACAGCAAGATCTTCCTGCTGCGAGTGTCGCAAGACAACCCTGGATAGAGAAAGGTGTTCACATGTGGTAGACCAACTTTCACATCGTGTTAGTCCAGCAACAAATAGGAGAGTCCTACTGGCACACCAAGGCGAGGTCAACCGGCTCAAGCTTCGAAGCAGGGTAACGTTGTGGGAACAGCACGACCATCGCGTCCAGCACCAAGTGGTGTGAGGCAAGTTGGACAGCGATCGACGAAGTAGGAGGAGTCCCTGCCTGTTTGGATGACCCGAACAGCAGGAATCTGACGAAACCGGTGGACACTCCAAAAAGGATTTGCCGGCGGTCAGAGTGTTGTACGTGGTCCCGCGGTGGTGCCTACGCCGGTAAAGAAGAGTCCGAAAGACCTGGATATGCGCTCGAGCCGAGAATTCCCCAGGTAATCCTGAGTCACGGAAAGTTGTCAGTGTTGGAATTGGCCATCGTAGGTGGTTGGAACACTGCGGTTTCATTCGCGGACATTCACTTCAAGGTTGGCTTCCTGATGATAGAATACTCCAATGAATGCTTAGCGGATTGGCTGAGATCCGTAGACTTGCGGCTACAATCGTGCAAGTGCGTACCACTCGACTGTAAGGTGGGAGTGACATGCCCTCGCCCCACTGTATCATGCTATCCTGTTCCAGAAGCATGGAACGGTCCACCGAATCCTTGTTGGTTCTGCTGAGAAAACAGTAAAAGATCGATACCGACTCGCGGAAGTTGATAACTAGGAGGAATGAGGCTGGATAATCAGGTCTTTATTCGTCACGGGACAATCTCCAACATGAGGGGGGAGTGCCTTACAGACTTTACCTGTAAAGATGCTGGACATTTTCCTGATCAGCCGCTCCCCCCGCCTCATCTTAGGGACTGGCATGTCTCTCCAGAAGAATCTATGTCTGACCATAGAATCGTCATATTTAAATTACAATTAAGTACAGATAGCTTGGTACATTGCTACCGCTACCGCAACCCCAAAAACACACACAGGAAAATGATTAATTCGGCTTAAGAGCTTAACTCTGCCAGTGAAATATCAGGCATACCCAGAAATCCTCTTTAGCTAGAGTGGGCTATAGACAACCTTAATAAAAGCATAATCGATAATAAAAGTACACGGAAAAAGATGCCCAAAACCAGGCACCAGGCACCAGAAAGGCTAGTTCATCTGAAAGAATGAATGAAAAGAATGAATGAAACATTCTAGCGTTTTCAATTAAAAAGACATTAAGCTGATGGGTCTGAAAGACTTAGGGTTGGTGATGTGTTGGCAGCAGCAGCAACAAAGTTACAATCATATTAATGATCTATATATATTTAATTTGTCGCCTGTGTGGCGTAACATAAATAGTTGTTGTTGCATATGAACACTCTCTAAAGTGTAGTTTAGCTGCAGCAGCCAGCGTTTAGCTCTCTTTGTGCAGGGCTCTCTTTTTCTCTCTCGAAAAAAGGGCGTTCGCTAAGTCACCGGCTTCTGCAGCTTGTTGTTCGTTGTTTGCTACTGTAGCTTATCGGTCATGAGTTACAATTGTGTTGAAAGTTTAGCTATTCGCATCAAACTTGTAATAGACAAAAACAAAGTGTTGTTGAAAAGACTAAGCTCTGGCTTCTATTCTAAATATATTAAATAAAGTGTATAACGTGAAATATACTTGTGTTATTATTGGATAACAAAGCTATCAAAAAGCTGATCATTGGTGACCCCGACGTAATTCTTTTGCTCGTGTATCGTTGTGATTAAACCATAAAGTGCGTTTAATAAACAACAACACAAATCAAGACAACATTAGTGATTCAAGTGATAAGCAACTAGAATTTGAGCAGTCTGCCAAAGGTGCACAAATCAAATAATAAGACAAGTGCAAAAGAAGTTCGACCCATAATCGCTGCTTAGTGTGCCTCTGCTTCGCTTTGAACTTTTGTGAACTTGTTTCGTGCGTCGGTACATAAGCCATAGTTCGTAGGCGATACATACAAGCCGTTCGTTGTCAATGCATTTGTACTGTCGGTTTACTTTGTGCATTTGGCAGCAATTTTGTGTGTGCGTTAAGCGTAAACATGAACACAACAACAGTCGCGTCCGATGATAGTGTGCAGGCACAAATTTCTTTTTATAAGCACAAGGCGGAATCAATTTAAGCCGTGCTACAGAGGCTAGACGTGTTGTGGCCGATGTCGATGATAAGTTCGGTTGATCCGATTCAAATTAATTTAAACTTAGAAATTTTAAACAAAACGGAAGCCTCATTCAACCTTTCTCATGACGGTCTGGAACGTCTTGACTACGATGAAATATGCAGTGATTTAAGCAGAAACTTTCTGAGGCTGTTTCTAGAAGTGGCATGTCTTTTAAAAAGACAGCTTGAAATGTTCGAATCTCATCCCTTATCGTCATGTTGAGTCGGCAGCTGAGCGGTCAGCTCCTATTTATATTGATCGTTCTCATCGACCGCACTTACCGGAGCTCAATCTGCCTACCTTTTTTGGTGGTTACACGGAATATGCAAACTTCATAACCATGTTTAACTCAATTATTGACAAAAACGCTGTGCTTAGTGACATTGAAAAGCTTAAGGAATTGCGGTCGTGTTTATCGGGCTTAGCTTTAGACTCAGTTCATTCGCTAGAAATATCCGGCTGCATGGCCATACACAAGCTGCTTCAAAAACTAGACATCACTACTCAGACTCGTTGGGATGGACCAAATTCCCTGGCATCCCAATCTAACAATTCTCCAGGCCCATTTTATAACTGTTTCGGCCATACTATTTATGCGTGCACCAGATTTGGAAATTTGTCTACCTCACTGCGACACAAGGAAGTTAAGAAGTTGGCTCTTTGCTATAATTGTGTAAAGTTCGGACAGTATTCTCGGGCATGCAGCAGTGGGCATTGTCTTGTCTGTGGCAATAGGAATCATACCCTGCTGCAGTTTGATGACAGCCTCTCCCAACAGCCCACCAATGCATCATCTGACTCTGCTCTCGTAGTTTCTCTGTCTTTCATTTTACCAGCGGCTTCTGCTTCTTTTGCTGCACACGATGGATCATCAATAGTCAGCAATACTCTGCATTTACGCAAGAGTATTTGAACCTAGAGCAAATGTCGCTTGTCCATCCTCTGGATATTGACCATTGTAAATATTTTCTTCCACATCAGTGTCTTGAAGGCGGACAGCACGAGTTGTGTTTGGTGGATCGGCTGCGGCTTCTTCTGACGTACTCATGGCCGGAGCTGTCATTCAGGCAAAGCTGTTCAACACCTTGCTTAAATTTCGGACTTATGCCGTTGCTCTCACTGGGGATATATGCAAAATGTATCGTTGCGTCTGAGTGACTGCTCCTGAAAACTATAATCATGTATTTTGTGGAGAGACTCACCCAAGGAAAAGGTACGTATCTACAAGCTGGACACCGTGACGTATTACACCAAACCAGCCTCATTTTTGGCTGTAAGCTCCATGCAAGAATTGGCTGTTGATGAAGCCGCTGCGTTTCCTCTTGGGTCAGTTTCAGTTCGAGCAGACTTCTATGTTGATGACCTAATCTCCGGTGCTATCTCTGTCTCTGAGGCTATGGACAAAATGAGGCAGACGACAGCGATTTTACCTCGTGGCAATTTCCGGCTTCGCAAATGGTGCTCAAGTCATTCTGAAGTGTTCGAACGTGTTGATGAGGCTGACAAGGAGCAGTTTTTTTTTTAATTTGACGATGGTAGTAACATAGCTAAAACTCTTGGTCTTGCTTGGGATCCATCTTCGGATAATCTCTTGTTCTTATTGTCACCTGTTCACCCAAAATTCAAACCTCTGTCGATCCGTCTTGTCCACGATTGCACTTATCTATGATCCTCTTAGTCTTATTGGACCTGAAATTGCAATTGCCCTCGATAGAACTTCGGAAGACTGTGTTGCTCGTCAAGTCGCCTTTTGAAGATATAACTGTTAATTGCAAATTCGCCAACTCATTTGTTCCTACAGAACGGATATTTGCGTACATCTTCAAGTTTATTCATCGCCTTCGACATCAGGGTCTCAACGTATCACACATTCAGCAAGGAACTATTATTATTCTTCGTCTCGTCCAAAATGCCCATATATGGAAAGATATAAAGACTTTGCTAGCAAGAGGAGCACTCCAGAAGTCTAGCCCCATTGCGTCACTGTTGCCATTTATTGATGATTTTGGAGTTTTGCACGTTGGTGGCTGACTGGCCAGCACAAGTCTGCCTTATGAGGTCCGACAGCAAATCATCCTGCCTAAACACCACCCTATAACTCTGGCTATCATCAAAGAATTTCATGAGCGTACACCTGAACTCAGGCCCTCGCGAAAACTGTGTCTCGGGTTGTCAACAGATTTGGTCTGACAACGCCACAAACTTAGTGGGAGCCAAAAACAATCTGAAGGAGTTGAAAAATCTGGTGTTTGAGCGATGCTCATGCTACTGTTGTTCATCAATTCTGTCTGGCTTGCAACATTGATTGGCGTTTCATTCACCTCGCTCCACACTTTGGCGGATTGTGGGAAGCAGCTGTGAAAACCGCCAAGCATAATTTGTATCGCTGTGTTGGCCAGTCGCTGCTCAGATTTGAGGAGTTGCGAACTCTTGTTTGCCAAATAGCGGCCATTATCAATTCTCGCCCTTTAGTCTCAATTTCAGATAACCCTGGCGACTTAGATGTTTTGGCTCCGGCCCATTTTTTGATTGGCGGACCTCAATCAACAATTTTATAGCCTGATCTAACAAATTGTATTTATAATCGCTTGGATGACTGGCAGTGAGTGATCAACCTACAGCAAATCTGTTGGTCACGGTGGCGGGAGGAGTATCTCACACTCCTCCAACAGCGTACCAAATGGAGATCTCCAGCTAGTGCTATTTAAGTGGATAGCATAGTCCTCGTTAAGGACGAGAATCTGCCTTCAATGAGCTGGCCACTCGCCAGAGTGCTTGCTTTAATTCCAGCAGGGATGGCATTGAAGACGCCGAAAGGAGCTATCAAACGAGCCGTCAACAAGTTTTGTCTCCTGGCTATTGACGATTCTGTTGAAAGAGAGCATTTCAACGGGGGGAGTATGTTGGCAGCAGCGGCAACAAATTTACAATCACATTAATGAACTATATATATTTAATGTGTCGCCTGTGCGGCTTAACATAAATAGTTGTTGTTGCATATGCACACTCTCTAAAGTGTAGTTAAGCTGCAGCAGCCAGATCTCTTTATGCAGCTCTCTCTCTCTCTCCCTCTCCTTCTCTCGAAAAATGGCGCTCATTAAGCAGCCGGCTTCTGCAGCTTGTTATTCGTTTTTTGCTACTCTAGCTTATCGATCATGAGTTACAATTGTGTTGAAAGTTTAGCTATTCGCATCAAACTTGTAATAAAAAATAACAAAGTGTTGTTAAAAAGACTAAGCTCTGGCTTCTGGTCTAAATATATTAAATAAAGCTTGTAGCGTGAAATATACTTGTGTTATTATTGGATAACAAAGTTGTCAAAAAGCCGGTAGTCGATAATCATACTTCCCATACAGATTCTGCAGAGGCAACCGAGATAAATGCAATACGATCAGTTGATAAGTTAAAATTTTAGAATTGTGATGAGATAGTTCATATATATCAAGATTGTATAAAAAACATGCGCTTATTTTACTATTTTTGTGGTCATATTGATACATACAAACTGACATGTGCTAAGTGCAATCCCGTATCAGAAAACTTGCAACAGGATGCATTCGCTCACCTCTGAGGGAAATACTGTTAAGTCGCCTTCCACCCGTTCAGTGTATTTCGAAAATTCACATAAGTGGTGGTATTGCTGATTTCCTCCAATTTTGAGGAGCACTTGCCTCACCTGGCAGAAGTAACTTAGAAAGGCTGGTCTCACGATCAACGTCAATAAGAGTCAATTTTGTCTGAAGAGAGTCGAAAATTTAGGATATATTGTGGAATAAATCAACAAGACTTGAATTGCAGACTCGCAAGATGAGATATAAAGCTACAGGGTTTTAATTTTAGTATTGAAAATCGCAAAGGCAGTGAAAATATTGTAGCCGATGCATTCTAGATCATATGAAGATGAAATAGCAGCCATAAACCTCGAAGTTATTCCAGACGCATTCAAAAGGAGCATTGTGTTAAAGCCAATTTACCTGATTTCCGAGTTGTGGATGAATATATTTACCACCGTACTTGTTGTTTCCAAATACGCGCAACCTACAGCTTCTCATTATGGTATAGCCAAGTGCTAAAGCTAATACGTAGCAAGTTTTTTTGGTCACGAAAGGTTGTTGACAATCGAAATTGTATATTTTGTAAAACAGCGAAATATCCATCTCAAGCACTGAAATCGAGAGGCCATTCCAAAGGCTGTATGTATATATATATATTTTTTTTTTTTGTAGCAATTTTATTTAAACATTAATCAACCTATTGAAAGGCTATAAAACATTGATTTGTAAAGGTATGAATGAAAAATAGCAGTGAATTAAAATTTATAACATAAACATAGAACTGGTTTTAGCAGATAATAAATAACATTAAATATTACATTTGTAGTACATTAATTTAACGCCCAACAGTCCAGAGGTCGCTGGTGTGGAGGCGCTTTAACCTCCTGCGCGTTGTATTTGACCCAAGTTATGCAACCGGTCATTATACCGACTCGTATGTCGGTTAATTTGTTGTGTGACTGTCGGTAGACCGAAGTCGTTGTGCAGCGTCCTGTTACTCACTGTTACTGTTACGATGATGCTCCTGTACACCAGCAGCTTGTTGCTCAAGCTGAGTTTGCTAGATGGCCTCAGCAACCAGTTGAGTTTCGTTTTTTGGATCTACACACTGCTGCCGTGATCTGGATGTGTTTGCGCCAGGTAAGTTTCCTGTCCAGATACATACCCAGGTAGCGAACATGGTTCTCCTGAGGTATGACCATATTGTTGAGTCGAACAGTTGGACAGTTACCATTCCTGAGCGCAAACGTGCAGTGCTGAGACTTGCTCCCATTGACGCAGATGTTCCACCGATTGGCCCAAGTACGAAAGCCATCCAAGAACCTCTGCGTAACCGCAGCTGCTCTCCAAGCAGTGGTGGAGTTAGCAAGGAACACAGTGTCATCCGCGTATGTGGCAAGCAGCGTATTTCTGGCTACTGGGATCGGCAAGTCCGCGGTGTACAATGTGTACAAGGCAGGTCCAAGGACACTACCCTGCGGTACACCCGCTCTAATGCGGCGGATGTTTGATCGCTCGCCCCTAACTTCAACCATAAAAGAACGGCCAAGCAGGTAAGACCTGAGCAGTAAATACTGCGCCGATGGTAGCAGGGATTTAAGCTTAAAAAGCAGGCCATCATGCCATACGCGATCAAATGCCTGCTGGATATCCAGAAAGACGGCAGAGCTGTACTGCTTATTTTCCAACGCCTCGAGGACATGCTGTACTACTCGATGAACTTGCTCTGGTGTACCATGGTGATGCCTGAAGCCAAACTGATGATCAGGAATGGCCCTCTGGAAGCCACTTACTGCCGACAATCTTCCCAGAAATATTTTTCAAATATCTTGGAGAAAGTGGACAGCAAGCTTATCGGTCGATATGACGAGACAAGATTATCCGGCTTGCCAGGTTTCGGAATCATCGCAATCACAGCGCACTTCCACGGAGTGGGAAGTGGATGCGAACCATGGAGTTAAAATTAGCACCAAGAACATCACTCCTTCTGGGAGGGCCTTCGCAACTCTGCCGTCAATGCCATCATAGCCAGGGGCCTTAGTGGACTTAAGCCTGCGAATCTGTAAGCGGACCTCACTAGGGGCGATAGGTGTGATCGGTTGTACAGGATCGAGATCTGCATTTAAAAATGCTTCAGTATCCTGTACCTGGCTGGGTGATGCAAGTGCAAAAGGGGTGAAGCGACCTTGCAGCTCATCCGCAAACGCCGATGCAATCTCTGCATCCGATCGACACCAAGTGTTGTCCGGTCGCATAATGGGGATCCGCCTGAGTGGCTGCCGCTTGACACAACGCGTTGCCTTCCACAAATTGAATCCATAATTCTTATTGGGATCGGCATTGCGGAGCATATCCTGGAAATATTTGCTCTTAATGTCAAACAGCATTTTTCGCAGCTCGTACGCAGCCCGCCTAAAGTCCCTTAGATCCAACGGATTGCGTGAGCGCATATATTGACGACGCAGTGCTCTCTTGTGCCTTACCAGATCCAAAACCTCTGGTTTTAAAAGGGGCTGAGCTGGACTGGGAGGCGAACAAGGTTGTTGGCCAAGCATGGAGTATTCCGCCGCCACGTTAATATTACGCAGGAATAACTCTGCTGCGTCGTCAATATCAGCCGATGAACTCAGCTCCATGTTCAAGTTGACAAGCTGCTCCAACTTCTTCCGGAATCGGGTGATGTTTGCCTTGCGCGGCAGAAGACGTGTCTTGGGAGCATTCAGAGCTGCAGCCACTCTGTACTCAACGATCAAAGGGATGTGATCGGAGTTAAGCTCAATTCGCTCGGATATACCAAGACAGTCAGACCGGATCCCAGCGTACACAGCAAAGTCAATTGCTGTTGGCCTATGGTTGCCGTACGAGTAGTGCGTTGCACCTCCCGTGGCAAGTACTTGGAGGTTGGAGTCTCTCACACAATCCGCAAGCGCAATCCCACGACGAGTGTCCAACGCTGCACCCCAGAGATGGTGTTGAGCATTCCAGTCTCCAGCAATCAGGAACTTGGGGCCAAGCTCTTCAAAGAGACACTTAAAGTCTTCTATTTCCCACACAAAACGTGGTGGACAATAGACAGCCGCTAGGACTACTTCGCCTTGATCACTAGAGACTTTAACGACAGCACATTGTGCGCATGGCCAACTTAATGAAGTCAGCGCATGATGTTGTAGTGAAGATTTTATGATCACTGCTGCTCCGCCACGCATGCGATCCGAAGGATGATTGGCAAGGTGAATGTCGTAGCCTGGTAGCCTGTAGTGCGATCTGGAGCAGTAGTGAGTCTCGCAGACCAACATTACATCTATTTGATGGCGTTGAATAAATAACTCCAACTCATTGGCGTTATTTGCAAGGCCATTGGCGTTCCACACGCCAATGCGCAACCAATTTGGCTCATCTGTTTGCAAGTGCAGCGTGCAACAGGCTCATCATGGCCATAAGTGTCTCACTTAACTTGTCGAATTTTGACATAAGACTGTCAAACTGGAGCTGGGAGTGCTCATGGTACAGATGAGGCTGCTGCATTAGCTGAAATTGCTGCTGTGGGGGCTGCAGATGTTGCTGGCGCTGTGGCTGCTGGTATTGTTGTTGATGTCGTGGTTGCTGTTGCCGTTCTTGCTGTATGTGCTGTTGCTGTTGTTGTTGCTGCTGTTGGCGTTGCTGCTGCTGGTATTGCTGCGAGTGTTCCTGATGTTGCTGTGTGTGCTCTCGATGCCTGAGCATCTGGCGAACTTTGTGACGTCGAGTTTTTCTTGTGCGCTGTTGCTCAGGAACCTGCGGAGCAACTTGCGGAACCGACAAAAGTTGTTGTTGCTGCTGCTGCGGCTGCTGTCGGTGTTGATTTTGAGGTTGTTGTTGAAGCTGAACCTGCTGCTGATGGAGACGCTGTTGCTGTAGATGTTGCTGTTGCTGTTGCCCAAGTTGCTGCAGAGGCTGAGGGGACGTTTGAAGTCTGACAGCATCAGCATAAGAAAAATGTTCCCTGCGAATGGGTGCCGGGCTTCTTGGGCGCGACTTTTGTAGGTCTTGAGCCGGCCTTCGTGACTTAGCCACAAGATTCCGTTCCTTGGCAGCGCTGATAAGCTAGGCATCCTTCCAGCTTGCGGATGCTTACCACCACAGTTAGCACATTTCGGGTCAGCGTCCAAAGGTTTTTCACACACCTGACTTGCATGTGCTGAGCCACACTTCACGCAACGATGCTGCTTTTGGCAGTACTTCATCGTATGGCCGAATTCCTGGCAACGGTGGCACTGGGGGATGTCCATATGGCGGTCAGGGCATTCCACTGAAATGCGCACTTGAGAGATGGAGCGCAGATTGAATATCTCTTTGTTATTTGCAGCCGGCTCCAACTCCAAATAACATAGGTTCAGCTCCTTCTTGGCAACGCGACTTATGATAGTTTGGACACCACGCACTGCGTGCCCAAGTCTGGCCAGCTCATCTCTGATGCGATCAATTTTCTGCAGGGATGGATGCAGTCCCCTGATCACCACGCGGAAACCTCTATCCTCCCTTAATTGGTACGAATGAAACGGGATTCGCTTATCCGTAAACAATCTCTGTATTGCCCTGTAAGCGTCAATACCACTTGGCATTACCCTTACTGTGCCACCACCACTGCATTTGAGCATAAAGCTTTCAGGCGGCGTGACAGCATTTAGTGCTTCCAGCAGTCCAACAACGTTGGTGATACCCTCAGCAATTAGTGGGGGAGGCTTGGAAGGTCTTGTTGGCCGAATTTCAACAGTTTCAATATTTGGTGCGTTTGATAGGGAACAATCGCGTATCTCAGCGGCAGTGCTTAGGTTGCGGTCCTCATTGTGAGTAACTTCATTACTAGTAGACGAACTCGGCGGGACCATCTCTTCCATGTCGACCGACTCGACATCTGTGTCAGAATCTGACAGCAGATCCTCGAGCACTTGTGGCGCTGCACGAGCTCCAGCAGAAGTAGGCGGCACTGCATGCAAGTCAATTTCATCTTCAACTATCGCAATTTTCCTTTTTTTGTTGGCGTTGTTGCAGTTGAAATTGTTGACGTTGATATTGGCGTTATTTTTGGTATTTTTGTTAGTGTTGTTAATGGCATTGTTGGTGTTTTGAATGTTTTTGTGGACATTGTTTTTGTTGTTGACGGTGTTCTTGTTGATATAATTGTTGTAGCTCTTGGGATTGCTAGCATTTGTCATTATGTTTGCGTTGTTGGCGTTGTTGTTGTTGTTGCTGTTACTGCTCGCCGGGCGAGACCGCAGATTATAGCGGAGTTCGCTCGTCTGCCAGGCAAGAGAAGGCGAGCACCAATGAACTGCAGTATCTGGCGCATCGCTGTCAGTAGAGGTATGGGAGATGTCGCTCATATTGGTTGAATACGCGGCCACCAAGCACACGCACTCTAGCAGAGTGGTGGCGGCACACGCACAAATCACACTGATTGAAGAGATGCGACGCGAAATTCGATTGTTTGCGTACAACACAAAAAAATATATGAAAAACTAAATAAAAATAAATATAAAATTATCTTTTTGTTTTATTATTTTTTTTCGCTACGAAAGTTATAGTGTGACCGTACGCAGCGAAAGCTAAAATCCAATGCATATGTATATTTTATTGGAAATATTGGAAGTATTATTGTACTAGACCACTTTTCCAAATTAACATTCTTAAAACCTGTGAGGAAATTTAACTCGAAGATTATAGTTTAGTATTTGAAGGGGAAATTTTCCGATTGTTTTGGTGTTCTTGAGATTAGTTTAAGCGATAATGGAACTCAATTTAAAAGGCTTGAATTCACTGCATTTCTCTCAAAGCATGATGTAAATCATATTTATTCACCTGAATCAAATGCCGCAGAACAGGATAATCAGTCTATTAACGCTGTTCTAAGGTCGTTGTACGACACGATCAGAGAGTTTGGGATTTGTATCTAAGCGGTATAAGCTCTTCATTAAGAAACCACATTCATTAGTGTATTGCACAGTCACCCTATTTCGTTGTGTTTAGACAACGTATGGTCACTCATGGGATAGGTTACTCGTTGCTTAAAAAATTATTGTAAAGAAAAGGTTAGGAAATTCGTTATATATTTTAGAAGACCTGAATGGCAGAGAGTTAGGCTCAGCTCATGTAAAAGACATATGGTCATTCATATGAACATCTTTCTTCAGCTTTTAGCTTCGTCTTACAGACTTAGATTAAACCTGTGCTGTATTGGTGTACATACACGCCGCGAAATTCGATGAAAAGCACTCGTGTTTATGGTTTTAAAAACTCTATCAAGCCTCACGGGACTTTGTTTACGTATTTTATAAAGATGCTTCTTCTTCTTTCACTGTTATGAAGCGTTGGAATGAAAGTTCCGTTAGTGTTTTCCAAGATTTTTGCATATTCGTGTTTTTTCACTTTCTCACTTTCTAAAATCAAATAGGGCGTTATATGTAAATTCTTTGAATGGAACAATCAAGTATACATATTTATGTTATAGGTAAAAATAAATGAGTTGCATACAAAAATTCGGAATGTGAAAGGAAAAAACAGTCTAAACTGCGGAGATAGCTATGAACCTTGCTTAAAAGAATACTGGAATGAACAAAATTAAATTAATTATGTGAATCGACATCAACATTTCATGACATATTAAAATTTAAAAAAACTACAACAAATAATGTTCAAAAACCAACATCAAAAAATTATTACACAAGCAGATATCTGCAATCTTATGGGCTGGGCTGGATAAAAATGCTACGGCATTTCAAATTTAATTTGATTTAAGGGTACAAACATAAAAATAAATAATGATCGATAAGTTTGGAAGAAAATGTGGTCAAAGCCAGCATTAACGAATTAACAGATTAAATGTTACAAGAGGACACATTTCCTGGACCCAGGAGTGGCAAAATGTGATATTTTCTGCTGCATTCAGTCATCGCAAAAGGCCGTATGAGCTCAGAGAGTTATATAAACCTGTTGAACGAAGTTTTGGTGAACTTTATGGAGCCAAACTCAAATGCCTTATTCCAGCAGGACAATGCTCCAATACATATGCCGCGCGCCTGTCTTGGGTGGTTTCGGGATAAGGATTTTAAACATTTAGAGTGGGCAGCAAGATTACCCAACCTGAATCTCATAGAGAACATGTGTGGACACCTGTTCCGTCGAGTTTATGTAGGTAATCGAAAGTTTGAGACTGTTGAGCAGCTACGAAGGTTGCCGTTAAGGAATGGTCTAATATCCCACTATCTGAGTTCTAAATAGTTGTTGAATCTATGTGAACTCGAATTTTTTTGAGTTATAAACAAATCTGGAGGCTGAACACATTATTAATTTCTTATTTTCGTGTAATTTGTACATATTGTATTAACAAAAATGAATAAAAGAAGTTATGTTACTTGTTGGCAGCAGCAGCAAAGAATTTAATTGGTTATGTTAATATGTTTGAATTTGGAGCCCTCTCAATAAAGGGTGTTCGCTGATCGGCCGGCTGCTGCAGCTAATCTGTTGTTTCGCTTAGCTCCAGATTATTGATCGTTTTTAGTTATTCTCGTTGTGAGAAGGTTTAGCAATTGGCTTCAAACCTTTAATAGTTAATAGAAAAGACCAAGCGTTTGGCTTCTATTCTTAGTATATTTGAATAAATTTTATAACGTGAAAATATCTTCGTGTTATTAATGGGAAAATAAAGCTATCAAAAAGCTGATACCGGAGACACTACTTATAAATATAAATATTCGTACTTCTAAATGCAAAAAAAAATTCTAAGGCGCTTTATTGTTTACCAATGCATCTCATGATGCAATCACATCCGAACTATGCCGTACTTATTACCTTAATACTCTTTATTGATCGTGTGTGTGTTTCTGGGGTGGTTAGACATCGATTATTCTGGAGAGACATGCCAGTCCCTAAGGTGAGGCTGGGGGAAGCGGCTGATCAGGGTAATGTCTAGCATCTCCTCCCTGACTCCAGTTACAAATGTTGGTGTAGATACAACATTGCCAATTTCAAGATTATATTTACATATAAAGTCTGTAAGGCACTCACCCCTCATATTAATCTCACTGCTGCCCATATGGTTTGGTGCGTATTGGCATCGCATCTGATGATCATAGGAAGCTCTCTTGTCGGCAGTAGTCCACCAGTTACACTATCTCTTGTCGTGAGCACCCCATATCTACTGCGAATTAACCAGCACTGCTACTATCGAGATTGTGTTTCGACTAGTCTATATGGCTATCGGAGCCATTTCTTAGCCATTTTAACGTATGTTGGGCGATGCTCAGTGGGTGCTGAAGAGCTGGTCTTCATGGCTTGGGCGTATATCCAGGTTTTTCGGACCCTCCTTTGCTGTTATTCGGGTCATTCAAACCAGCGGGTAGACCCTTCGGTGGCAGGGACCCCTCCTTCTTCGTCGATCGCTGTCCAACTTGCCTCACACCACTTGGTGCCGGACGTCATAGTCGGGATGTTCCGACCAAGTTACCCTGCTTCGAAGCTTGGGCCGGTTGACCTCCCCTTGCTATGCCAATGGGACTCTCCTATTTGTTGCTGGAGTAACACGATGTGAAAGTTGGTCTACCACATGTGAACACCTTTCTCTATCCAGGGTTGTCTTGCGACACTCGCAGCAGGAAGATATTGCTGTATTTTAAAATTTTTTAACTCTTCATATTAGTTCCCACGAGATGCAGAGAATTAATTGTCCACTCGGGCACAGATCCGCATTGCCCGGGTAATGCTAATTAGAACAGGAGATCGCCATTTGCTTGAGCCCACCGATTGAGACTGAGCTATTTGTTGATCCGGGCCCTCAGCCAGGTTGACTCTCGGCAGCTAGCAGCTAGCCTCCCCTGGGGAGGCTGTTTGCTATCCGCAACCCGCGACCCGCCTGGTGGTCTCAGCTTAGCCTCATCCGAACCATCCCACAAGTTCTTAGACTAGGAATTTAAAAGGTAAAGGTAAAGTCAACAAATTTTATTGTTATATTACTATTAACACCCTTCCAAAATCCGGTGAAAGTTCGGAAGACACCTACTCCCACCCCCAAAAATTATAAACCATATATCTCGCGCAATTTAAGAGATATGCTTCCAAAATTTCGAAAAACCTTTATCTCCCGTATTTGAAGAGCTGCAGTTACCAAACTTGAAAGAAAGAGTAATTGAAACCTTCTCTAAGCATTTTCTTCAGCCACTACTGACCCCAAAATATCCTAAAGCCTATATCTACCGAAATGTTATAAGGCAAACTTTCCATAAAAGATTAGTGTTTCATGGCTACACCCGCCCTATAATTTCCTAAATGTTATCATATTACTTAAAAGCATTTCGCAGTCGGTTATGCCCGATTGCAACGCTCTCTCTTGTTTTTAAAGGCCTGTGAGCATTAGTTAAACACAACTTGTAAATTATGTGCCACAGTCCTGATCGCAGCGTTTTCAATTCCACCTGCAAGCCTTCATGTGCCTTGAGTTACAAGTCTTTTCGGAGAGAGAAACCTGCGGTCCCAAGAGCAGTGCGAAGTTGTCAAATAGATGCAACTGCTTGTACTGAGCAAGTTTGATAAGAAATGTAGCACAATTCATATTGAAGCTGTGTTGAAAACTTCAGGATCTAAACTGTCATTGGAGAATAGGTCCTGGATGATGGATATCATTCACTCCACTTATGGAGGGATTGGAGGCGTTAAGCACAACGCGAATTTTCTTGGTTTTCATATGCTTGAAGACAGCCGGATATGTGGAAGGTAAAATTTATTTAAACCATCGTTTGGAGGGTCTTATCGCATATGAACTTACACGTTTCACATACTCTATAGTTTTGAACATGCAATAACGTGGGGCAATGACTGCTTCTACAGCTTTGGAGCTAAACGTCTCTTTTTCTGGAAGCGCTCATATATCGCTCATATTGCAATAGTTTCACGACCAGTTTTTGAAGATGAAATAGCTTTTGAATTGATGTTAGCCTTGGATTGTCAATGTAGATTACTGTGGAAAGGCTACGGAATATTGGTCATTTCAAATAGTCGTAAAATGCATATGTACACTGTAACGAACACTAACAAAGTAGTATCGGCGCGCACACTCTACTATTCGGACCGCCTTGCTGAAGGAAGTTGGGGGTTCGTCTTGTGCTGCCTAGACAAACGGCGTTACAATAATAATGTCGTAGACAGAGAGAAACTAAAGACGAAAATGTTACCAGAACATCTCGGACTGATATGCATTATCCTCTATCTAAGATTGGAGAACTAAGATGTTATGGTTCTCTTTCTATACCCACCCAACCTTGTAGGAATCCACTATGATTTTGGATCCCACCCTAAACATGGTGCCCTTTTAGGTGCCCTTTAATATAAAAAAAGTAATTCAATTGAATTGAATTCGTTATAATATAATTTGAAAGTTTCAGAGCAAAATGCATGGTTATAGCACTTCACATTATACAAATTAAATCTATTTTTATAATATTAACTTAATTCTACTTGTTGGCAGCAGCAGCAAAGAACTTTAATTGATTATGATTTGTTAACATGTTTGAATTTGGAGCCCTGCGTCGATTAATATAAATAGCTTATTGTTAGTCTTAATTAGATATCCACATTATGATAAGTGCAGAGCTGCAGCAGCCAGCGTTAGCAGTGCTCTCATTGTACAGCGCTCTCTTTGTGCAGCGCTCTCTCTCTCGATAAAGGGCGTTCGCTAATCAGTTGTTTCGCATAGCTCTATCTTATCGCTCGTTTTTAGTTATTCTCGTTGTGAGAAGGTTTAGCGGTGGCTTCAAAACTTCATTTCGGTAATCGATCGTTAGTTGCTCTTGTTTTGAAAATATTTAGCAATTGTTAGTTAATTGCGTTTTAATTGATTGCATCATCATTTTGTATGCTATGAGCATGCTCTATGGGATGACAGGAAGCATTTTATCTGGTTTTAAATGATCTCGTATTTTGTCAAATTGGGCTCTCAGTTGCCGAGATGATCGTAGAAGAGGGCTTAAGGTATTTTGGCATACATCAGTCAGTATATTAATGATCTAGCTTTGCATGGATTGTAGATTGAAAGCTATTGCCGTGAGCTGTGACGATATCGTAATGCACTATTGAAAAGTGTGGAAATAAGACTCGTCATTACATTCTTAATTTGTTCTCCCAAGAAGCTTCATCGCTTTGAGTAAGAAATCTCATCTTGTTTCAACACGTTAAATCAACGAGGGTTGCGTAATTTGGTCAGTAATATATTTTCCATAATTATTTCTTCTTCTAAATGTCGGAAGTGTTGATACAATCCTTTGCATGCAGGTGTCAATAACTTTAGAACACATTTCACCAATCCTTGTAGTACTTCTCGAAAATGTGTCTATATCAGTACCATAGAGTTTTAAGTCCAAGTAGGCCACTTTCATTCAGTCAGCTACTGCTAAATGGGGTGCTCCAATTTTTTCAAAGAACATATGCCAGGTTTTGATCCGAATTTAGTTATGTTTATTGATTGTGCCAATAATATTAATATATTAATATTAATCTGCCTTCTTTTCTTGGTATGTAAGCTTTCAGCTGATTCCTTACTTTAAATAGGATCAGCAGCTGGATGATTGTGGGTGGGTTCTCCTTCGTTAAATTGTGGAAATAGATGTTGAACTGCTTGCTTACAGATTCTTTTGGAGGTTTTCACGTCGACAACCCTCACGAAATTGTCTTTTTCATGTTAGACTCTAACGATTCAACCCATGGGTCATTGTAGGACTGGCGTGTTGTCTTCTTTCAGTACTAGTACTCCAATTAGGAAATGTCCTGGTTATATCATTCGGATTATCTCATAGCGCCGTTAAGGGGCGATGTCACAATTTTTTAATATCAGATGCTTTGCTGACTTTACTGCAGCTTCCCATAGTCAACAGGCATGTGACTTTCGAGGAGTTATGAACTTAAACTTGACTCCTCTATTATTGCATTCCTGAATTATTGTAAAAAAAAATCTCAGAACATAAGGAGTATTAGGGCAAAACCAAATTATTCATTTATTTAATTTAGTAAATTATTTTCTTACTTCATATATATATATATATATATATATATATATTACTTCAATACCATGATTATTAATTTAATAATTTTTTTCTCATAATATTAATAATAACACATATTTATTATATAATTTATATTTTATTTATTTATATTTATTTTCATTATATATTTATTTATTTATTTATATATATAAATGTATTATATTTTTTTTCTATTCGAATGTTTCATGTCTATTTCTGTTTTTATTCATTCGTATATTTCGGCAGCGACTTCGATATTAAAGGGTTAGCATACTTCTGGGCTGTGCTTTGATTTTGATTATCAACTTAGAAGCCCACTCAAAAGTCTTCCGCTCATTGTAAGGGCGATCAAGTTGAGTGAGTTTTTTTTTTTATCTTTGATGTCTTTCTCATCACCAAATTGAGAGATTTTTGCACTTGTAATTTTACACTTTTCACATTCTAACACACTTTAACATCGAAGTATTTTCGCAGCAAGCCAACAATAAAATTTAAATAAAAAGTAAATTTAGGGATCAGATGCACTTACTTGATTATCCTCCACATCCAAAAGATCTTTTGCAGGCGGGGCATCTGATAGGCTTGAGATGTAAGTTGATTAATGTTAAATTTAAAGGAACAATTTTGCTGTTGGCGAGTGTTGTAAATTTATTCTTATTTCTTCACTTATTATTATTTGATTTTTTTCCTTTTTTACTATAATTTGGTTACACCAATTACACTCGATCTGGTTCGTATTCTGATTTCACTTTTTATGGATTTGGATAATTCTAATGATTAATTAATTTAATTTGTAATTAGTTACCATTAAATTTTGTTTTTGGGTTGTATAACAAATAATAAAAAAAACTTCAATACACTACTAAAAATGATTTAAAGTTGTGCAACTTGTACGCATATTTTCCGGGCCGCTTGATAACTCGCCAGACACTGTACACGTAGGGGGAACCTCGATCCTCTCCATACCACTGTGGTGCAGCGGTGACTATGCCGGGGAGCCGAGCTGGCGATGGCAGTTGGCGCTGGAACTCCACTTGGCTGTGCAATCGGCTGATCAGCCTTTCTTTTTATATATATATTATATATTTAGTCATACTATATTTATTATAGTTTATAGTTTTTTTTTTTGTTTTGTTTAGCGGCCAAATCAATGTAGCTGATTTCACTGAGGGTTAATGCCGAATTTATTTTCCACACAAAAAAAATTATGATTGTTTCTCGGCGACGCGCTTTGCGCACAAAGAATTTTTTTTTTTTTTGGCCTGTGGCACTTATGTTATTTGTTCAATAAAAAAAATTCCGGGTTAGGGTCGACCATCATCGCGTCCACGTGTAAATTTTTTTATCCACGAGAAAAAAAAGGCGATGGTACTCGCACGACCATCACTTTCGGCAGCCCAAAACTCAAGACCCTCGCTCAGAACAATTTATAATCACCTTACCAAAAAGGGCTCGACATTGCGCTATATCTCATAGAGGGCGTCGGCAAAAGCTCGGCTTACAAAAAAAAGCCTAGCATAACCGCAGGCATAATATTTTATTAGCTTAGGCTAGCGCACTAAATTTTCCCCCCCACTAAAATCACGCTTGGGGTGGAACACAACGAGCGGGATTCACGCTTGCAGACGGTAGAATCATTGCTTAATATCTTTTGCATGAAATTTGCCAATAAGTCTTCCTTGAGAATCCTCCAAATCGTAGTAATAATTACCAACTTTCCTACGAATTCGGGCTTTGACGAAGCTTGGGGCTAGTTTAGAGCTATATCCCTTCGCAAAGTTGCTTTGCTGAAAGTTGCGCCTATACACCTCTTGACCGATTTTGAATGTCACTTCTCTGGCTCGCAAGTTGTAGGCCTTTTCATTTCGTGCGCGCTGAGATTGCATAGAATCTTTCGCCTTACTACGCAAGAGATCAAAAGAGTCTTCTCGACAAAATTGTAGGCTGCGATCATCTAGCATGCCTAGAGTTCTCAATAATTTGTAGCTACTGCCGTTTGTGACCATATGCTGGCCAAATGCTAATTTGTAAGGGCTTGTGTTAATGGCTAAATGAAAGCTTGAGCGAAGTGCACAGCTTATGAAACTCAATTTCTCATCCCAGTTACGCTGGCTGGGGTCCACATATGCCTTGATGGCTGAAAGAACGGATCGGTTGACTCTCTCTGAAGCATTAGCCTGAGGAGAATAATATGCTGTATAGGTATGGAAAATGTTGTATCTGTCTAGCAAGGAGTTGAAAGACTTAGATTTAAACTGAACTCCGTTGTCAGATACTATTGTTTCGGGTATTCCGAAGCAATGGAATAGATCTTCTTCTAAATAACGTCGGACAGCTTCAGCAGTACATTTTCGGACGGGCTTCAAAAATGGAAATTTCGACATATCGTCTAGTACCACAAAAATGCCTATATTTCCAGATTTGCTGCGTGGATAGGGTCCCAGAAAATCAACAAATAACTTTTGAAAGAACCGCAGTGGTTGGCCAGTATGTCCCATTTTAGGTTTTAAAGTCTGATTGGGATGCTTCGTGGCCTTACAAACGTCGCAAGCATTTATATAATTTTTTACATCTGTTACCATATTTGGTCAGTAATAAAACCTTCTGAGTCTTTCTAAAGTTTTATTTATTCCACCATGCGCATGCAAGGGATCATCATGAGCTGTTTTAAGAGCAGGCAATATCAGAGGCTGTGGCACCCACAGTTTCCAGCATACATCATCTGCAACCTTGGAGTCTGCCGCATGCTCGGATCGACGGTAAATAAATTCATTTTCAATCTTTAGGTCTGGCAAAGACGACTGGGTTGTGCGAATCTTATTCTTTATGGACTCGTAGGCTGGGGACTTAAATTCTGGTGACTCCAAGTCGACTATTAAGCTATTAAGCACAACAGAAGACAAATCTTCCGTATACGTACGTGAAAGAGCATCGGGGACTATATTTTGGCTGCCCTTTTTGTGCTGTATCTTGAATTTAAACCCTTGCAATTTAAGAGACCAACGGGCTAGCCGTGAACTAAGATCCACTTGGGTCATGAGCCATTTTAAAGATGCATGATCCGTGATCACAGTAAACTCTTGACCTTCTATATAGGCCCTAAATTTGTTTACTGCCAAAACAGCCGCATAGCACTCCTTCTCGGTGACCGTATACTGCCTTTGGCATCGATTAAGTTTCCTTGACATAAATGCAATTGGCACCTCGTCACCATCACCATTGGTCTGCATCAACACAGCTCCAACTCCAGTGTGACTAGCGTCACAATGTATTGAAAAAGGCTTAGCAAAGTTTGGGCTATGCAATACCGGAGCTGAACACATGTGATTCTTTAAGGACTCGAATGCCTGTTGAGCTTCCTCAGTCCATTCAAACTTCCGTTTTGCCTTGAGAGTATCAGACAATGGAGATGAAATAGAAGCATAATTTCTGATAAATTTATGATACCATCCAGTCATGCCAAGGAACCTGCGAACTTGTTTTACTGAGCGTGGAATTGGAAAGTCCTTAACGGCTGATATTTTGTCTGGATCTGTACTGATAATGCCATTGCCAATTACATGCCCCAAATACTTAACTTCTCGTCGGCAAAATTTACTTTTCTCGACGTTAAGGGTAAGATTAGCACGAGATAAATGTGAGGCAACTATCGACAGGACTTCGAGATGGCGATCGAAGGAATCTGAAATAATCAGTAAGTCGTCTAGGTAAATAAAGACTTCGTTACGCAAATGCGCTGGAACTATTTTATCCATTAGTCTGGACATTGACTGAGGAGCATTAGTGAGCCCGAAGGGCATGACAATGAACTCATATAAAGGACGCCCAGGAACTGTGAAGGCGGTCTTGTCGCGAGAGTTTGGGTCGAGAGGTATTTGCCAAAAGGCATCCTTAAGGTCAAGGCTTGTAATAAACTCTGCTTTCGGCAATCTACTTAAGATACCATCAATTAATGGCATAGGATACGCATCTTTTACGGTTACTTCGTTAACCTTTCTGCTATCAATGCATAACCTAACTTTGCCGGGCTTTTTCACTAAAACGACTGGAGACGACCAGGAGCTGTTTGATTCCTGAATAACTCCGAGTTGTAACATCCGATCGAGTTCCTCGTACATCAGCTTCTCAGTAGCAGGCGATACTGCATAGTGACGCTGTTTTATAGGTTTAGCGTCGGCTACATCAATTGCGTGTGATATTAAGGTTGTCCTACCCAATCCTTTCTTTGAAAAAGACGGGAACAACTTTATTGATTCCTGCAGCAATTTTTGTTGTTGTGGAGTCAATTCTCGCATTGTCGGGTCATTTAGTGACGAAATATTTAGACTCTGTGTCATTAAGTGTAAAGGTAACAAGTCGAAAACTGTCCAAAAGTCAATTCCAAGGTAAAGTTCTGCAGCTAGAGAAGGAACTAAATAGAATGTCAAATTCTTAGTCTCTCCCCTGTAAGTTACTTCTGCAAATACTTTGCCAACAATCTTTTGGCTTTTTCCATCAGCCGTCCTTACTTTGGAGCTCATCGCCTTATAATTTAAATCCCCATGAAGGAGTTCAGAAGCGAAAGTACCCCCAATACAGCTGACCGAAGCCCCAGTGTCCATAAGTCCCACTACGGTTTTACCAAGCAGCACTACCTGGGCATGAGGGCGTAAATCATTAGGTATGGCTATTATTGAAGCTAACAGCAATTTCTTTTCTACTCGACATACATTTTTAAAATCAATTCTACGACGTTTAGAACGGGTTTTTGGTCTGTCCGGTAGGTCAACATGATTGTTGGAAGGTAAGTCTGGTTGAATGGATTGACATGAGGCTGGAAGCGGCAAGGTTAGTCGGTATTGGTCGCTTTGTTGACCAACTGTTTGCGTACACCCCTCTGCGGTGTACGTGCGTGATAGTTTTTTGAAACGCTTGCACTGCAGTTTCTACAACTAGGTTTGTAAGTATCTGCTTTTCCGCAGCCATAACAAAATACTCTGCGCTCTGCCATACACTCTTGGTATCGGTGACCTTTTCCAGCGCAATTCCAGCATGACAAATCTACCGCTGACAAGTCATACTCAATATTGGATGTAGTTTCTTCGTCAGAGGCCATCTCAGATTTGGTTTCGGAAATGGCATTCACTAGTCGTCGAGGAACAACTGATGGCTTTGCTTTTAAAACTGATTGCATGAAGATTTCTCGAGTCCGAACTAGGTGACGCAAATCCTTCACAGAGTTAGCAGGCTCATATAATATTTCATGCTGAATGTCAGCCAACAGGTTGGCTCTTAAGGTCTCTACCAAAGACTTTTCAGACATGGGCTCGGACAGTTTATCCGCTAAGGCAGCTATGATCCCATAAAAATCGTCAAATGATTCATTTGATCTTTGCTTACGATGTTCTATTTCGGTCCTTATATTCCTGTCCGTCCGGTCATCCTTAAATTGACCACGAAGGGCAACGCACAAGTCTGGCCAATAAACTTCCGGGACGCTTTTATGGTAGCGCCAGTACCATTCGCTAGCACTCCCATCAAACAAGTTACTGGCATATCTGGCCGTCAACTCGAAATTGCCATCCAATGTTTGCTTTGTTAAAGCTTCTACGCGATATAGAAAATCTTCTATGGACATAGTGGCCTTGCCGGTAAACCTAATTTTCCAATTAGCCATTATCTGACTTATCCGATCTGGACGAATGTCAGAACCTGACCTTCCATTAACAGGTGTTACTGCAGCTGTCGAATGCGATCTATCACCACCAGAATGAAGAGAGTTTTCGAAATGTGGTACCTGATTGGTTGTAGAAGCATTCCTTGCTGTCTGGCTTTGAGTGAAGCCCGAGGTCGGTGCCATTGTCGAAGGTAAACGAAGGGATTGCTCTATCGTTTGATTTTGTACTTCAGACAGAGGCTGCATGTGAGAAGGAGTTACATTCGCTAGGTTGGCAGTTGGACTAACTCTAAGACCTTCTGAGAGGGCTTGGACCAACCTGTTCGTTTGGTCGGCCAAACTGGTAGCAATTAATCGGGTTTGCTCAACCATAGCCACTCTTATAGTTTCGGCCATCGATTGTTGAATCGATTCCATGTTTGGTACCTCTTGCTGCATAGTTGTTGAGCCCTGCGACAAATTAATATCTTCAGAGTTGCGCATTTCGACTTGATCGGGATTTGTAACGCGTTTCGCTTGAGCTCTGGTCTGAAGGGACTGAAATGTTGAGGGCCTTCTTGCATTTGACGTAGAGGGTCCAGTGGGACTAAGATTCTCAGTTGAAGCCGAAGTTAGGCTTGTCAGGCTCTGCTTGCAAATTGGGCACACCTTCTTTTTGCCGGCTTGGGAATTGAAGCACGGTCTATGAAAGTAATGTCCGCAAGAGGTTGCTAATAACTGACCCTGGAAAACTATTATTTCAGAACAAATGCAACAATGTTTGCCTGTGTTACTAATTCGAGTCAGATCTTCTGTACTATGAGACAGAACCATTTCGGTAAATAACTTGCGAAAATTTGATTAACTAATTCTAGTCAATCAGTATTTAATGTATACATCTAATTTTAACAGAGAAGGAGCAAAAGAAATTTTAAGATAACAGAATTGTTCGTAATCACGATATCGATAATAATATGGGAGTCATGCAACTGACTGTAAACTAGAATAGAATTCCCTTTAGTTATATAATGAGATGCAACAAGAAGGAAATTATAAGGAGAACCAGGAAACTATATGTCATTTCACGGCGGATTGCGCTTTGAAAGCTGCTTAATCCTCGTCCAGCGAAATTCCTTAAGGTTTCTGAAAAGGATATTAGGCAAAAGGGGAATTCGGTATCTGCATAAAACAGTCGTACCGGTAGTGTTGAACTTATCCAAAGTGAAATTAAAGGGGATGGCTGCAGCTCAATACTCCGCAAATCCAATAAACAACCTATAAAACCTTCGGAGTAATAAGTAAACAACGAGTAAAAGGTATAAACTATTATTTGACAACGGAGTTATATCCAATAAAAGTTATAACACATCCAGTAAGTCAAAGTCTACACCCACTAGCTATTGGGATTATAATACTAGGCCATGAAATCTATTGAATTGTCTTGGATCCGTAGCATATTCCAATAACAAGGACAAGGGGTCCATTAAGAGAAGGATCGGAGGTAAGATAAGATGTCGAACGTTAAGTGTCAGGTGTTTTGACACAGATTCTTTAATTGAAGTTTGGTCCGATTGGTTCAGGCCGGTTCGGGGCATTCGTGCCATTCGAGCCATTCTGGCCTTTCGGGCCTTTACGTTGGGCGCCATTTTAATTAATATTAATGTAGCATATAACCTGGTATTTGACGAGCAGATGTTAGTGTAGCCTACAAGAAGTGATGCACGCGCTGGTTCCGGCTGTATGATCGGTAGTTGGTCGGGGTTCCTGGAAGTTACTTGCGCTACGGGCTCGCTGTGTATAATATTAATTAAACGATATCGCGTGCGGTTATAGTTCGATCAAATTACTGGGAAGGGGGAAGAGAGAAAAAGGGAATAGGAACGATCTCATAAATATCATATGGAGGCGACACTCCTGGGTTTTCGTCGTTGAGCTGGGCTGATGTAATTGCCACAGCAGATGCCCACCCTACCTAGATCATCCGGCACCTAAACATTATAATATTGGATGATCCCTAAGACAACGACTACTTATTTCATCCTCTATTCAGTGTGCGTTGCATGACTCCCAAAAGAAAAAATTTAATTATTCATTTTAACAATATTCTAATAACAGAAATTCATTTATTTTAATTTTAGTCTATGGGTGATTAATTTTCATTTGGTAACATCTAATATTTTGATCTTGTACATTATTCGATAATTAGAACTGTAAATGATCTTGTTGCACTTAACAAAAAAAAATACAATAATATGAATGAAAGTATATGGATTAATATAATACAAAATAAGTGCAATAAATTTCAATATGAATTATTTTTATCAACTTATTATTAATAATATTTAGCTTTAGACCATTTCATTTTATTTATTTTTGGTCAGAACGCAAAAAAAAATGTAGGTGTACAATTTCAACAGTTAATATAGTAAATTCATTTTTGTTTTATCTATCTTAATTTTTAAATTTTTTTTTGTAGACCCATATTCAAATTTATTTTATTTACTTATGCAATGTATATAACAATTTTTTCTTTTAAATTGTGAATTTAATTTATTTAAATTTTTACTTTAAATCGAAAAATAAAAAAATGAAAATGAAATCAAAAAAAAATGTCGGAACATAAGGAGTATTAGGGCAAAACCAAATTATTCATTTATTTAATTTATGATTATTAATTGAATAATTTTTTCTCATAATATTAATAATAACATATATCTCAGTCTGATTTTTGCTTTCGTTGCGTACGGTCACACTATAACTTTCGTAGCGAAAAAAATAATAAAACAAAAAGAGAATTTTATATTTAT
This sequence comes from Drosophila silvestris, assembly GCA_035043445.1. Classification (NCBI taxonomy): domain Eukaryota; kingdom Metazoa; phylum Arthropoda; class Insecta; order Diptera; family Drosophilidae; genus Drosophila; species Drosophila silvestris. The sequence continues at coordinate 54,697 of JAWNMZ010000135.1, forward strand.
TTTTATTTAGTTTTTCATATATTTTTTGTGTTGTACGCAAACAATCGAATTTCGCGTCGCATCTCTTCAATCAGTGTGATTTGTGCGTGTGCCGCCACCACTCTGCTAGAGTGCGTGTGCTTGGTGGCCGCGTATTCAACCAATATGAGCGACATCTCCCATACCTCTACTGACAGCGATGCGCCAGATACTGCAGTTCATTGGTGCTCGCCTTCTCTTGCCTGGCAGACGAGCGAACTCCGCTATAATCTCCGGTCTCGCCCGGCGAGCAGTAACAGCAACAACAACAACAACGCCAACAATCATAATCAACAAATGCTAACAATCCGTCAAGAGCTACAACAATTATATCAACAAGAACACCGTCAACAACAAAAACAATGTCCACAAAAACATTCAAAACACCAACAATGCCATTAACAACACTAACAAAAATACCAAAAATAACGCCAATATCAACGTCAACAATTTCAACTGCAACAACGCCAACAAAAAAAGGAAAATTGCGATAGTTGAAGATGAAATTGACTTGCATGCAGTGCCGCCTACTTCTGCTGGAGCTCGTGCAGCGCCACAAGTGCTCGAGGATCTGCTGTCAGATTCTGACACAGATGTCGAGTCGGTCGACATGGAAGAGATGGTCCCGCCGAGTTCGTCTACTAGTAATGAAGTTACTCACAATGAGGACCGCAACCTAAGCACTGCCGCTGAGATACGCGATTGTTCCCTATCAAACGCACCAAATATTGAAACTGTTGAAATTCGGCCAACAAGACCTTCTAAGCCTCCCCCACTAATTGCTGAGGGTATCACCAACGTTGTTGGACTGCTGGAAGCACTAAATGCTGTCACGCCGCCTGAAAGCTTTATGCTCAAATGCAGTGGTGGTGGCACAGTAAGGGTAATGCCAAGTGGTATTGACGCTTACAGGGCAATACAGAGATTGTTTACGGATAAGCGAATCCCGTTTCATTCGTACCAATTAAGGGAGGATAGAGGTTTCCGCGTGGTGATCAGGGGACTGCATCCATCCCTGCAGAAAATTGATCGCATCAGAGATGAGCTGGCCAGACTTGGGCACGCAGTGCGTGGTGTCCAAACTATCATAAGTCGCGTTGCCAAGAAGGAGCTGAACCTATGTTATTTGGAGTTGGAGCCGGCTGCAAATAACAAAGAGATATACAATCTGCGCTCCATCTCTCAAGTGCGCATTTCAGTGGAATGCCCTGACCGCCATATGGACATCCCCCAGTGCCACCGTTGCCAGGAATTCGGCCATACGATGAAGTACTGCCAAAAGCAGCATCGTTGCGTGAAGTGTGGCTCAGCACATGCAAGTCAGGTGTGTGAAAAACCTTTGGACGCTGACCCGAAATGTGCTAACTGTGGTGGTAAGCATCCCGCAAGCTGGAAGGGATGCCTAGCTTATCAGCGCGTTGCCAAGGAACGGAATCTTGTGGCTCAGTCACGAAGGCCGGCTCAAGACCTACAAAAGTCGCGCCCAAGAAGCCCGGCACCCATTCGCAGGGAACATTTTTCTTATGCTGATGCTGTCAGACTTCAAACGTCCCCTCAGCCTCTGCAGCAACTTGGGCAAACAGCAACAGCAACATCTACATCAACAGCGTCTCCATCAGCAGCAGGTTCAGCTTCAACAACAACCTCAAAATCAACACCGACAGCAGCCGCAGCAGCAGCAACAACAACTTTTGTCGGTTCCGCAAGTTGCTCCGCAGGTTCCTGAGCAACAGCGCACTAGAAAAACTCGACGTCACAAAGTTCGCCAGATGCTTAGGCATCGAGAGCACACACAGCAACATCAGGAACACTCGCAGCAATACCAGCAGCAGCAACGCCAACAGCAGCAACAACAACAGCAACAGCACATACAGCAAGAACGGCAACAGCAACCACGACATCAACAACAATACCAGCAGACACAGCGCCAGCAACATCTGCAGCCCCCACAGCAGCAATTTCAGCTAATGCAGCAGCCTCATCTGTACCATGAGCACTCCCAGCTCCAGTTTGACAGTCTTATGTCAAAATTCGACAAGTTAAGTGAGACACTTATGGCCATGATGAGCCTGTTGCACGCTGCACTTGCAAACAGATGAGCCAAATTGGGTTGCGCATTGGCGTGTGGAACGCCAATGGCCTTGCAAATAACGCCAATGAGTTGGAGTTATTTATTCAACGCCATCAAATAGATGTAATGTTGGTCTGCGAGACTCACTACTGCTCCAGATCGCACTACAGGCTACCAGGCTACGACATTCACCTTGCCAATCATCCTTCGGATCGCATGCGTGGCGGAGCAGCAGTGATCATAAAATCTTCACTACAACATCATGCGCTGACTTCATTAAGTTGGCCATGCGCACAATGTGCTGTCGTTAAAGTCTCTAGTGATCAAGGCGAAGTAGTCCTAGCGGCTGTCTATTGTCCACCACGTTTTGTGTGGGAAATAGAAGACTTTAAGTGTCTCTTTGAAGAGCTTGGCCCCAAGTTCCTGATTGCTGGAGACTGGAATGCTCAACACCATCTCTGGGGTGCAGCGTTGGACACTCGTCGTGGGATTGCGCTTGCGGATTGTGTGAGAGACTCCAACCTCCAAGTACTTGCCACGGGAGGTGCAACGCACTACTCGTACGGCAACCATAGGCCAACAGCAATTGACTTTGCTGTGTACGCTGGGATCCGGTCTGACTGTCTTGGTATATCCGAGCGAATTGAGCTTAACTCCGATCACATCCCTTTGATCGTTGAGTACAGAGTGGCTGCAGCTCTGAATGCTCCCAAGACACGTCTTCTGCCGCGCAAGGCAAACATCACCCGATTCCGGAAGAAGTTGGAGCAGCTTGTCAACTTGAACATGGAGCTGAGTTCACCGGCTGATATTGACGACGCAGCAGAGTTATTCCTGCGTAATATTAACGTGGCGGCGGAATACTCCATGCTTGGCCAACAACCTTGTTCGCCTCCCAGTCCAGCTCAGCCCCTTTTAAAACCAGAGGTTTTGGATCTGGTAAGGCACAAGAGAGCACTGCGTCGTCAATATATGCGCTCACGCAATCCGTTGGATCTAAGGGACTTTAGGCGGGCTGCGTACGAGCTGCGAAAAATGCTGTTTGACATTAAAGATTGTCATGGATCCATATTTTCAGTGGAAGGCAACGCGTTGTGTCAAGCGGCAGCCACTCAGGCGGATCCCCATTATGCGACCGGACAACACTTGGTGTCGATCGGATGCAGAGATTGCATCGGCGTTTGCGGATGAGCTGCAAGGTCGCTTCACCCCTTTTGCACTTGCATCACCCAGCCAGGTACAGGATACTGAAGCATTTTTAAATGCAGATCTCGATCCTGTACAACCGATCACACCTATCGCCCCTAGTGAGGTCCGCTTACAGATTCGCAGGCTTAAGTCCACTAAGGCCCCTGGCTATGATGGCATTGACGGCAGAGTTGCGAAGGCCCTCCCAGAGAAGGGAGTGATGTTCTTGGTGCTAATTTTTAACTCCATGGTTCGCATCCACCACTTCCCCACTCCGTGGAAGTGCGCTGTGATTGCGATGATTCCGAAACCTGGCAAGCCGGATAATCTTGTCTCGTCATATCGACCGATAAGCTTGCTGTCCACTTTCTCCAAGATATTTGAAAAAATATTTCTGGGAAGATTGTCGGCAGTAAGTGGCTTCCAGAGGGCCATTCCTGATCATCAGTTTGGCTTCAGGCATCACCATGGTACACCAGAGCAAGTTCATCGAGTAGTACAGCATGTCCTCGAGGCGTTGGAAAATAAGCAGTACAGCTCTGCCGTCTTTCTGGATATCCAGCAGGCATTTGATCGCGTATGGCATGATGGCCTGCTTTTTAAGCTTAAATCCCTGCTACCATCGGCGCAGTATTTACTGCTCAGGTCTTACCTGCTTGGCCGTTCTTTTATGGTTGAAGTTAGGGGCGAGCGATCAAACATCCGCCGCATTAGAGCGGGTGTACCGCAGGGTAGTGTCCTTGGACCTGCCTTGTACACATTGTACACCGCGGACTTGCCGATCCCAGTAGCCAGAAATACGCTGCTTGCCACATACGCGGATGACACTGTGTTCCTTGCTAACTCCACCACTGCTTGGAGAGCAGCTGCGGTTACGCAGAGGTTCTTGGATGGCTTTCGTACTTGGGCCAATCGGTGGAACATCTGCGTCAATGGGAGCAAGTCTCAGCACTGCACGTTTGCGCTCAGGAATGGTAACTGTCCAACTGTTCGACTCAACAATATGGTCATACCTCAGGAGAACCATGTTCGCTACCTGGGTATGTATCTGGACAGGAAACTTACCTGGCGCAAACACATCCAGATCACGGCAGCAGTGTGTAGATCCAAAAAAACGAAACTCAACTGGTTGCTGAGGCCATCTAGCAAACTCAGCTTGAGCAACAAGCTGCTGGTGTACAGGAGCATCATCGTACCCACATGGACATATGGGATTCCTTTTTGGGGCACAGCTGCAAAATCTTGGGTAAAGCAAATTCAAGTCTTGCAGAACAAGGTGCTCAGAGACATGTCTGGTGCTCCACCATACGTGAGTAATAGGACGCTGCACAACGACTTCGGTCTACCGACAGTCACACAACAAATTAACCGACATACGAGTCGGTATAATGACCGGTTGCATAACCACGTCAACCCTTTGGCTTGCACACTTGGGTCAAATACAACGCGCAGGAGGTTAAAGCGCCTCCACACCAGCGACCTCTGGACTGTTGGGCGTTAAATTAATGTACTACAAATGTAATATTTAATGTTATTTATTATCTGCAAAAACCAGTTCTATGTTTATGTTATAAATTTTAATTCACTGCTATTTTTCATTCATACCTTTACAAATCAATGTTTTATAGCCTTTCAATAGGTTGATTAATGTTTAAATAAAATTGCTACATAAAAAAAAAAAAAAAAACATATATCTATTATATTATTTATATTTTATTTATTTATATTTATTTATTTATTTATATATATAAATATATTATTTTTTTTTTCTATTCGAATGTTTCATGTCGATTTCTGTTTTTATTCATTCGTATATTTCGACAGCGACTTCGATATTAAAGTGTTAGCATACTTCTGGGCTGTGCTTTGATTTTGATTAACAACTTAAGAGCCCACTCAAAAGTCTTCCGCTCATTGTAAGGGCGATCAAAGTTGAGTGAGTTTTTTTTTTTCTTATCTTTAATGTCTTTCTCATCACCAAATTGAGAGAGTTTTGCACTTGTAATTTTACACTTTTCACATTCTAACACACTTTAACATCGAAGTATTATCGCAGCAAACCAACAATAAAATTTAAATAAAAAGTAAAGTTAGGGATCAGATGCACTTACTTGATTATCCTCCACATCCAAAAGATCTTTTGTAGACGGGGCATCTGATAGGCTTGAGATGTAAGTTGATTAGTGTTAAATTTAAAGGAACAATTTTGCTGTTGGCGCGTGTTGTAAATTTATTCTTATTTCTTCACTTATTATTATTTGTTTTTCTTCTTTTTTTACTATAATTTGGTTACACCAATTACACTCAATCCGGTTCGTATTCTGATTTCACTTTTTATGGATGTGGATAGTTCTAATGATTAATTAATTTAATTTTTAATTAGTTACCATTAAATTTTGTTTTTGGGTTGTATAACAAATAATAAAAAAAACTTCAATACACTACTAAAAATGATTTAAAGTTGTGCAACTTGTACGCATATTTTCCGGGCCGCTTGATAACTCGTCAGACACTGTACACGTAGGGGGAACCTCGATCCTCTCCATACCACTGTGGTGCAGCGGTGACTATGCCGGGGAGCCGAGCTGGCGATGGCAGTTGGCGCTGGAACTCCACTTGGCTGTGCAATCGGCTGATCAGCCTTTCTTTTTATATATATATTATATATTTAGTCATAATATATTTATTATAGTTTATAGTTTTTTTTTTTGTTTTGTTTAGCGGCCAAATCAATGTAGCTGATTTCACTGAGGGTTAATGCCGAATTTATTTTCCACACAAATAAAATTATGATTGTTTCTCGGCGACGCGCTTTGCGCACAAAGAATTTTTTTTTTTTTTGGCCTGTGGCACTTATGTTATTTGTTCAATAAATAAAATTCCGGGTTAGGGTCGACCATCATCGCGTCCACGTGTAAATTTGTTTATCCACGAGAAAAAAAAGGCGATGGTACTCGCACGACCATCACTTTCGGCAGCTCAAAACTCAAGACCCTCGCTCAGAACAATTTATAATCACCTTACCAAAAAGGGCTCGACATTTCGCTATATCTCATAGAGGGCGTCGGCAAAAACTCGGCTTACAAAAAAAACCATAGCATAACCGCAGGCATAATATTTTATTAGCTTAGGCAAGCGCATTACAATAGTAGTTATTGATATCTCACTATTCCTTGGAGCTCTTGCGTTCTTCGTCTCATCTTCAGTAGCGACAAACGGTGGTGGCCATAAAGATGACCATATACTGTATTTGGCGAATTTAGCAGTAAACATTCATCTGGACAGCACGGCAGCCGCATTATTCCCTGAGGCAACATCATGTTATAAGTTATAAGTCTTCCTCGGGTACTAATGTAAAACATTGACTTCCGTTTTCTGATTATTATACCAGACAATGGCTTCTAACTGACTAAGTCAGTTTGAAACCTGGTGAACTCTATTTGTGATATATGCAAATATTTCCTCTTCTGCTAATGGAGTCTTTGGTGTTGCGGGTTTCATCAACCCTCGCAAAAGAATTCAACGATCCCTTAATTATTAAAAACACTATATTGTGTTTTATATGATCACCCAGCTACACGGTTCATCAGGACACGACGTTTATTAATAGACGCTCCCATTCTTTCTGATCGTAGAACAATGCAGTTTGAATAAATTGTTTAAATCCAATTGCTTTGTTATTTTCTTATGTATTGTACAATTTATAAATATTGGAGTTCGGAATGTAGGTTAAACTTTACTCGAATTCTAAGTAAACTATTTTGCAAGTTAAATGAAATGGAAGTTAATGGTGCGAATATTTTAGTATACAAATAGAATTTTTATGAAGCATGAATATTTTAATGACAGTGTGTGCCTCGAGTGTAAGGATTCGGTAAGCTTAGCTTGCTTGCTGCATACCTAACTCTGCAGGTGCAGCTGGCTTAAACTTGCGGCTCATTAAGCTTTTAGCTCTTAAGCCATTGAGTTTTGAGCCTCCAACACTTGCGCTCTGAGCATGCATTTCGAGTATATGGCGAGTATATTAAGTATATGGCGCTTGCGCTCTAAGCATGGATTTTATTCTTCAGTATGCTGAGCCCAGAAGCATTTACCAAAATCAGCGCGAAATATGTTTTCAATCATTTTGGTATACATTTAATATGAAAATATCCGTAACTGTGTGAAGACTTTATCCGCAATATTATTGGCAACATCACTTTGACCCCGATTTGATTTCTTGGAATTTTCAACCTCATTACCGGAATTTCGGCAGTGTACGTGTGAAGTGAATTGTGTGTACTTTGAATTGTTACATCTTTAATTATTATTATCATCACCTACAGTCCATCTACGTCGACAAGCCTGCTAAAATCGATGAATCACTAAAGAGTGGTAAGGTAATAAGTACGGTATAGCCGGATGTGATTGCACCGTTGGACGCAAAAAGATACAATAAAGTATTCAAGCACTTTGATGCACATATATTTCCCTTAATTAGTAGAGCAAATTTAATATTATAAACTTTTTTTATTTGAATCATGTAACATAATAATATTGATACGCCATGAACTATAAGCTGAATAATATTATAACGATTTCAATATAATTAAATTAATTTTAATAAAAATGCACCTCAGGTTTATAGCACCGTTGGAGCATACAAGGTGGGCATAGAAAGTGAACAATTCCACCTGAGTTCTCCAAATTTAGATAGGGTAGTAATGCATATCACTCCGTATCCATTTTGTCTGATTCGATTTCTTTCTTTAGTCCTTCTTTGTCTACAAAATTGTTGTTGTAACACAGTTTCTCTGGGTAGCTCAAGACACACGCTATAGTTCCCGGAGTGTGCATGCTGAGACGACTTTGTAAGTGTTCGTTACATAATCATTGGCGCCCAACATAGGGGGCCCGACCGAGCGGTTGTTATCTAATAAATGCCGACCGATTGGTTATTGTATAATATTTGACCACGAACTGGTCATATCATCGTACGTATTATTGCCATTATTATCCGAAGTTCATAATTACACTCAGCGCTTCTTAAATTATATTTGCACATCTCTTGTCTTGATATCGATATAATAATAAGCTTTTGTAACTTTACATATATTTAAATTTTCGCATTCTTACCTACAGTATAGACATTTTATTTTATTATGGAGTGCAGAAGATTTAAGATCTGCAACCTCTATAAGCCTATCTTATGTATTAGTTTTAGTGTTCCTAGAAACACCCTGAAAACACAGGTTTCACAGATGGTGTCTACTAGAGTTGTTAGTGTGTACGTGTAGGCAAATTTGTTCATGATTTAAATTAGAGAAGGCACAACGACTGATGCTAAGACCCCAGCTAGTAAACACCATACTAAAAATTCGCAAAACAGTTCTTGAGCTGTTCACGAAACTGGTATGAAACCCAGATCGATCTCCCGCAATAGAGCTAATACTAACGTCAGACAAAATCCGAACTTAAATGACTTACGTGATTTACCTCGACCTAAAGCTTCCTCTGAGTCCAATATTATCTCTGAAGAGCGTATGCAGCAATTGATTTCAAATTCTATAGACAGATCTAAAGCAAGTTTGACTGCATCTATGACATCTTGTCTATCCAACCTCAGGAAGCTCGTAACGAAGGTCAAATCGATTGGAAGAATGAGTACCACGTGTAATTAATTCCATAAATTATTGAAATAATAGTAATCAGAAACCTGGAAATTCTTACAATAGTGCAAACCTAAGTGATGGAGTAGTTGAACATCCCGAACGAGCATCGAATATCATTTACAATTGCTATATAAGGATTAGCTAATTGCCTCTCAATGTTTGAATGAGAATTACCATATTTTGGTTCAGTTTCCTAATCTCCTTTTTTCAAGACCAGCCTCATCTTTTTACTGGCGAGTTCGCAGAACAGCAGTTCACATGAATTGGCTTGAACTGTGTTGAACTGATCGTGACATCGAAGATGCAATTCGTCGTCGCAAACAAGACAACAACGAAAGCTTCGATGAATTTTTAGATTAAATTCTGTTGATTGAAGATCTTTGCGTGAGCCCATTTTAAACTTAACTAGAGAAGTCAGGTATAATCTTATGCCTGAACTGAAGCATGACTTGTTGCATATCGATACTCTTGATTTAGCAAGTCTTCGTAAGGAATGTCTTAGATATGAGGATTCCTTTCATAGTCTTAGTTCAAAGCAATAACCTCGTTTAAATGTATCCCGACGATATGTCAACACTGTTCGCTGTTCATGAATAAATCCCGGAATTTAAGTCAGAAGAGGAAAGCAATCTTTACAGTTCGATCACCAGAAGAATTTATATGATGGCACTGTCATCAACCAGGATAAACAGATACCAGAATTGTCTGAAGGATCGTCGGCTTTTTTATTACGGCTGTGGTACACCTTAGACTTAAAAACACCAAAATGGAAGCTCAATTCGGAGAACTCGGCAATCAAATCCGTCGTAGTCCAAAAGGAAATGTTCGATATTAGTCTCGGATCCACATAATATTCAATTCACCAATTCTAACCCATTTCCGGACGAATCACCTTTACAATACGACGTACCTACTGCCTTGCGCTTTAAAAAGCGTAGGTCAGTAATATTAATCGCCGACAAATTAATGTTTTGGAAATCTCGTCCCCCTCTGCAATGCGAAATGCAAGCGATTACTAAATATATGTTTAATCAACTCTATTGTCCAAAAATGATATTCGACTTTCTATCATCATCGACGTTTTTGCTGAGTATTACTTATTTTTATTAGATAGAGGGACCAGCAAAAGTGTCAGAAAACTTCAATATCTACAAAATAAGAGGCATTGTTGTAACGGTCGATGGCAAAACTTAGCGTGTTGCTGGTAAATTACCCATACATCAAGACGTTTAATTCAACACAAGCTGACTTTAAGTGTCTTATAGTTTCCTTACAATTAAAACAGATGTTATTTGTGGAATAGACTTCTGGAAGAAATGTGGTAATCTGGATATAGAAACTGAAAAGCATGAAAATGATTCCACTTAATTGAAATTATTCTATTCTATCTAAGCTAAAAGCAGTGATTGTCTTGTTTCCGTTATTTGAGATGAATGGACCTTGCTTAATTGCATTAATCGAACAACATTTCGACACAGCCCAGACAATCCCATCGTTTTACCAGAAGAACTCTTATAGAAGGAGATTACAGAATGATTCAAATCTATGTCACAGAAGAGCTCCAACGATGAGTCATTTAATGGACTTAATGATTCCAAACCAGCTGAAATCACACGTATGTATGTTAATGATTTGCTGTATGTGTCCGATAATGCTGAATCATGACTTGTGCATATTTTAGAAATTGTGACTCAATCGGCCATACTATAAATGACAATCCAGTTTTGTCTTAAAAATGTATTTAGGAATATTTGGGATATATAATAAGTGAGTGGACACTTTATGTTAATTCCGACAAAGTTCGTGATGTGAAAGAGAAGCAGATAAAATGATTTTTGTGAATGATTAGATGATACCAACGATTAATATCCAGATACTCTACGATAATTATTCGCTTTACCGAACTTTCAAATAAAAAGTTATTCACTTGGAACGATCAAGCTCAAGCTACATTCGAAGAGATCAAGCTCGCATTGTGCTCAGATCCATGTCTGGTCCACAGTATGATAAGCCGTTCATGTAGCTGTGTGATGTTTCTTATTATGCAGTGGGTGCCATTCTTGCACAGTGAACGCCCAAGATCTTACATGTCGAATAAAATTAACAAGGCACAGTGTAACTATACAGTTACATGTCCATTGACGGCAATCGTTTCACTATAGTCACCGATCTCACCATTCGTCGATGGTTGATGGACCAATCTTACCTCAGTGCTAGGTTAACGTTATGTGTGTAAAGTGTTTAGGAAATTCCAGATTATCAAGTAGTGGATGGTTACATTTATCATCGTAAAGATTTCATTGAAATTGTTCGTGTTCAGCTCGTTCAGCACACTGTGGACCAGCGAAACGCCTTCATTGAATACGACGTCATTTATATTGACCTGGGATTGTTGTTGATGCTCGGAACTACATTAGTGAGAACGACATATGTAAGACTACTAGATATCCTACTAGATCTCTCAAACCTCCTATGGGGGCTATAATTCAGGGGTTGTATTTTTACTTCATTGGTCCGTTTCCTCGAGCGAAAAAGGGTTGTATTAGAATTTTTATTATTTTAGATAATTTTTCAAAATTCACCTGCTTAATTCATATGCATAAAACAAACGAAAATAGTCATATGTTTGCAAATATGTTATATGCGCCACTTACAGTGACTGAATATAAGCCCGAAATCCGGCCATGATAATGATGCAGTGCTTGCGAATCCATCAGGACATGTGCCATTATTATATGAGAAATATTCTGTGAACAATATTGCTGTCCATACGTCAGAATTCGACGCTACCAAATCACAAGGATAATCTCAAGGAGTGTGCAGGACATTGAAATCCGAAAACTAGATGAGAGGCTGGAGTTGTGACAACACGAGGTATCCGATCAGAGCTAAGCGAGGCTTGGCCTGTGATTAGGCAGAGAGTGCAACAAGGGAATCCTGACTCATAGGAGTACTAGCGGCAATCCATGAAGAATTAAGAATTATAAATACATATAATATACAATTGTGTACGCAACCGAATACAAATGTCTCCGCAATTGGTACTTGGAACAATTTGGAATAATCGAAGTGAACCCTGCAGTCTGATTTTAGCTTTCGCTGCGTACGGTCACACTATAACTTTCGTAGCGAAAAAAAATAATAAAACAAAAAGAGAATTTTATATTTATTTTTATTTAGTTTTTCATATATTTTTTGTGTTGTACGCAAACAATCGAATTTCGCGTCGCATCTCTTCAATCAGTGTGATTTGTGCGTGTGCCGCCACCACTCTGCTAGAGTGCGTGTGCTTGGTGGCCGCGTATTCAACCAATATGAGCGACATCTCCCATACCTCTACTGACAGCGATGCGCCAGATACTGCAGTTCATTGGTGCTCGCCTTCTCTTGCCTGGCAGACGAGCGAACTCCGCTATAATCTGCGGTCTCGCCCGGCGAGCAGTAACAGCAACAACAACAACAACGCCAACAACACAAACATAATGACAAATGCTAGCAATCCCAAGAGCTACAACAATTATATCAACAAGTCAACAACAAAAACAATGTCCACAAAAACATTCAAAACACCAACAATGCCATTAACAACACTAACAAAAATACCAAAAATAACGCCAATATCAACGTCAACAATTTCAACTGCAACAACGTCAACAAAAAAGGAAAATTGCGATAGTTGAAGATGAAATTGACTTGCATGCAGTGCCGCCTACTTCTGCTGGAGCTCGTGCAGCGCCACAAGTGCTCGAGGATCTGCTGTCAGATTCTGACACAGATGTCGAGTCGGTCGACATGGAAGAGATGGTCCCGCCGAGTTCGTCTACTAGTAATGAAGTTACTCACAATGAGGACCGCAACCTAAGCACTGCCGCTGAGATACGCGATTGTTCCCTATCAAACGCACCAAATATTGAAACTGTTGAAATTCGGCCAACAAGACCTTCTAAGCCTCCCCCACTAATTGCTGAGGGTATCACCAACGTTGTTGGACTGCTGGAAGCACTAAATGCTGTCACGCCGCCTGAAAGCTTTATGCTCAAA
>JAWNMZ010000136.1:0-40182 GCA_035043445.1 Drosophila silvestris
ACAGGTTTAATCTAAGTCTGCTAGACGAAGATAAAAGCTGAAGAAAGGTGTTCCATATGTCTTTCACATGAAATGAACCTAACTCTCTGCCATTCAGGTCTTCTAAAATATATTGCGAGTTTCCTAACCTTTTCTTTACACGAACTAGCTTTGCATGAAAATTAGCGGATGTATTAGTTAGTACAAAGTTTCGTTTAACAACTATTTGTCCAACTTCAAATGTACGTGGCCTAGCACGTAAATTATATGTTCTCTGATTTGTATCATAAGCCTTATTCATATGTTTTTGGATATCCGAAAGTAATCTAGCAAACTCGTCAGCTCGATTTAACTAGATTGAGCATTCGCTTAGTAGATTCAAATATTTAAGCAACGAGTAATCTTTCCCATGAGTGAGCATATGTTGTCCAAACACAATGAAATAGGGTGACTGTCCAATAGACTGATAAAAGTGGTTTCTTAAGGAGCAGTTTATACTGCTTAGATACAAATCCCAATATCTGTGATCGTGCCGTACATACAATCTTAAAGCAGCGTTAATCGACTGATTAACTCTTTCTGCAGCATTTGATTGAGGTGAGTAAGCAGCGGCATAGATATGGACCAGATTTGACAGAAATGCAGTGAATTCGTGGCTTCTAAATTGAGTTCAATTATCACTCACAATTATCTCAGGAACACAGAAACAATCAAAAATGTCATCCTTCAAGTACGAAAATATGAATTGAGATGAATTTCCTCATGGTTTCAAGAATGTAAATTTAGAAAAGTGGTCTAATACAATACAAATTCCAATATTTCCTCTAATGGGAATAGCCTCTCACTTATGACTTGATTACCCATTTGTGTTTTCAGTGCTTGAGGTGGATATTTCGAAGTTTTACATAATTCACAGTTTCGAATATATGTGCGAATGTCATTAACCATTCGTGGCAAATAAAACTTGCGACGTATTAGTTCTAAGCACTTCGCTATACCACATTGAGAAGAAGTAGTGGAAGATCGTGCGCAGATTTGATCACACTTTCACGCAATGACATGGGAACATCAAGCTCCCAAGGTTCGGAATTACAATCTGTCTCATTATGAACAAAGTCTGTACGGTGGAAAATATTTGTATTCTTTAATTCGATGTTAGTTGTCTCTTTAATTCATCCAGAGCCTTTTGCGCATCCTCATTCCACTCAAACGTTTTTCCTTTCAATAATTCAGTTAAAGCGAATGTAATATCCGAATACTGAAAGAGGAATCTTTGATACCAGCCGGTCATACCCAAAAAGCGCTTGAGCTGGCGTTTTGTTTTAGGTATTGGAAATTCCGAGATAGCCTGAATTTTATTTGGATTTATTCTCAATGTGCCTTCACCTACAATATATCCTAAATATTCCACTTTCTTCAGACAAAATTGACTCTTATTAACATTTATCGTGAGACCAGCCTTTCGAAGTTGCGTTGCTACTTCTGCCAGGTGAGACAAGTGCTCCTCAAAGTTGGACGACAGCACTAATAAGTCATCCAAATAAACTAGTACGTGGGACTTCATGGTATAAGGTATGACTTGATCCATAAGTCTGCACAATGTTTGAGGAGCATTCGTTAATCCGAATGGCATCCTGGTAAATTGATACAACGGTCTGTTTGGGACAGTAATCGCAGTTTTTTCTTTTGACTTGGCATCCAAACAAATCTGCCAGAAAGCGTCTTTTAGGTCAATTTTGGAAATACACTGAACAGGTGGAAGACGACTTAACAGTCCTTCGATTAGAGGTGAAGGATATGCATCCTTAACTGTAACTGAGTTTAGCTTCCTTGAATCTAAACAAATTCTCAGTTTACCTGGCTTTAGGACAAGAACAGCCGGAGAGGACCAGGCAGAGATAGGTGCTTTTTCAAGGACTCCTAACTCAATCATTCTGTCGATTTCCGTACACATCTGTTGCTCTTTAGCAGGGGACAACGGATAATATCTTTGCTTGATGGGCTTAGCATCACCAGTATCAATACTGTGTTCGATTAAAGAGGTTTTTCCTAACCCATCTCTTTCCGAGGAGGGAAAAAATCTACAACAGCTTTTAAGCGATTCCTCTCGGTAACACTAAGACAAATATTATTAGACGTTTGATCACTGCAGTTTAATTCGCTTACTACAGTCGTATTAGAAATATTAATGCCGAATGACTTCCAAAAATCAATTCCACAGATGATGTCTTGTGTGATTGAAGGTACAATCATAAATTCAACTTCTTTCTGTAGTAAGTCATACTCTAACGGAATAAGAAGAGTACCTAATACTTTTTGACGTTGGCCATCTGCAGTGCGAACATTGCCTTTCAATTTTTTAAACTTTAGGTCTGCTGCAAGCAATCGCGCGGCCAATTGTCCTCCGATCACGCTTTTATTAGCACCACTATCCAATAATGCTAAATAGCTTTGACCAAATAACATAAGATTTATATATGGACGCGAATCATTACAGTTGCGGATGGTAGAGACAACTGTAATGTTCTTTAGCGATCGCTTGTTTCTCCAAAATTCATTCATTCTAACTGAAGAACGAGTTTTGGGAGGTGAATTTATTTTCAAACAGAATATTTCCGCTCTTCGCTGGTAATATTCTTTCAATTTGATATGCAACGGTTTGAATCTTAAATTCTTCGATAAGTCCGTGTTATTGTTAGGAATTTGTGGGGTAAAAATTAAGTCTTTTTCATTGTTTGATAGTTGATCCGAGACTGTAGGTGGATATCCACTGATTATGCTCGGTGGACATCCTGTTGCAAGTTTTCCGATACGGGGTTGCACTTAGGACATGTCGGTTTGTAAGTATCAAGACGGCCACAACCATAGCAAAATACGCGTCTGATTTTTATACAATCTTGATATCTATGACCTATCTCATCACAATTCCAACATTTTATCCTATCAACTGAGCGTATTGCATTTATCTCGGTTGCCTCTGCAGAATCTGTATGGGAAGTATCTATCGATTCTTCCTCATGCATGACTTCATTAAGAAAACGCCTGGTGTTAGTTGGCCGAGGCACAGGTTTTGAAGACATACTTAAACAGAATTGTTCGTGCTTGTGACATTCAGTTCGAAGAGTTGCTATATTGGGTGTAGCTACATGAAGTAGTTCTAACCTCAATTCTGGCTTAAGATTTCTCTTAATATTAGCCACTAACTCCCGATCTGTCATTGGTTCTCGCAGTGCATCAGCAATACACAGGATAGCATCCAAAAATTGATCAAAACTTTCTCCATTTCGCTGTTTACGAGATCGCAAAGAATCTTTTATCTCCTCATCCGAGCGTTGATCTCTATATCGGTCACGCAAGGCATCGCATAGTTGAAACCAATTAGACCGACTATTTGTTCTTTGAAACCGCCAGTAGAACTGTAATGCAGGTCCACAGAACAAAATGTTTGCAAATTGATAAAGCAAATTCCAATTTCCGTTCAGGCATTGGTCGGTCAAGCGATTGATCCGGTAAATAAAATCTTCCACGGAAATTTCATTAAAGGATCCAGAGAATTGTACATGCCAACTCGAAATAATACTTGAGACTTTGTCGGGTCGTTCAATGGAATCAGTGCTTCGATTATCTGCAGCTGTTCGAATCCCTTGATACCTATTATTATTATTTGAATTCATTGAATTATTTTGCTCGACTCTTGAGTCAATTCGAGCTTCCTGCTGGTTATTAGAGATATTAAGGTTTCTTATAGCTAAACTGATCTCGTCAGTCACTGCTGCAACCATACTGGCTCGAAATGTATCTAACGAGTTTGAAATAAGTTGCTGAATTTGCTGTTCAGACAGGATGGGTGGGTCAAGCGAAGCATTGGATGAATCATGTCTATTCCTGACATTAAAATTAGTATTAGGCCTGTAAGCCTGTGCTCCAGAGTTGTTTCGTTGGTTATTGGATCTGGTATTAGGTCTATTCCTAGGTGTAGCACCAGTTCGATGGCCACCACGAACTGTTCGAGGAACTTGAAAGGGCTGTTCCGATGACTGACTTTCGACATCATTTATCTGGGAAAGTGTACATGGCTGTCTACACGACGGACATGTTTCATTAGTACGTAACCAGGTTACCAAACAAGCTCGATGGAATTTATGTTTGCAAGGGGTCTCCGCAATTTCAGTATTAATCAAGACTGGGTCTCTACAAATGTTACACAACACTATATCAGCATTTATGCTAGCTGCTATATCTTCATTACTTCGCTGCACTGCCATTATAATAAATGGTATATGTTAACCAGCGAATATTCAAAATTTACGTTAATCAAAAAATCTTAAAATAATTTTATATTTAAATTTGTGATACTAGATTTAGAAAAAATGTAATAATATTTAGTTAACTATCAAACGATAGGCGATAATCGAATAATGAACGAAACTATCGAATTTATGAATCACTTTGGGACTTATCCGTTAATAAAATGGTTGCATCTTGAAATTATAAATATATCAATCGTGATTTCCCTTAACCAATAACTGATTCTACTTTAATTTGAAGAATTGTTTTCGGAAAAGAGGAAGGTGGCGAAATAATCCACCAAGAACAATCTCATTCTCTTTTAACAATAATTGTGGTATTTATTTAGAAATCTATCAACTGGCTTAGATCGACATGAAGCCAATACTAAAATTCCGAAAGGAGAAAAGAATTCAAAATCATTTATGTTTTTAGCTAACGGTGGTTAATTTAAGCATTTTTCTTTCGTATTTATTGATTATTGGTCAGGCACCGCAAAACTGACTACCTGCAATTCCTAATAATTAATAATACGCACTGAACTATTTCAAAAAATTGGATGGTGGTTGAATTGAGGAAAGGAGAATTCAGAGAGGTTAACGGTTTTGTGGGGATTTGGACGAGGCTATACAAACAAATTGTTGCGGCTGTTGGAGTTGGAGAAGTAACCGTACTATGTTATTCGTAGCCCCATACGTTGGGCGCCATTTATTTATGTAACGAACACGTTGAAGTGTGCAGCAAACTGGAGGCGTACTCTGCCTACAGGGTCGACTTTGCTCAGGGAAAATGGGGTGGGTGCTTTTGCTACCTAGTAAGCTGCCGTGTCACATAACTAAAGAATAGTAGACAGAGTGCTAAAGGAACGGAATAAAACAACCAGACAGAATAGCTAACAGAATCCACTAATGATATACTTAGATCGAAGAACAGAGATGTTGATGTTCTTCTTCTTTTACCCGCCCAACCTGTAAAGACTTATATTCGGTGCCTTTACCCTATTAAAGATGCAAAACCATATTTATCTCAGGAGCCCATTAAACTATTTTAATCCATAATTAATTCCTTATATACTTCATAATGATGGTTTTAGTTCCATTATTTTTAACATTAATTTTAGGAGTTTTACTTAATTACTAGTTTTCAAGTTTCATGTTTGGGAGGGTTACTTAATTACTAATAATTCATTCAATTTCTTTTTTCTTCAATTTGGATCTAATAATATTCAATAATAAACTTATGCTACAAAGGCCCTTGGCTATATATATATATATGTATGTAATTTGAGTTAACTAAATCAGGCAGGTATTTACATATGTCTTTGGATGCCACATCTGTTATATGGTCATTATTAGTTGGTTATTTTCTTTATAACTTACAATCTCTGAGTGCGGTTACGCCGTACTTACAGCACCAAAACAGCTGTGTTAGTAGTCCATCGTAGTCGACAGGCCTGAAGACGGATGACGTTGCTGTTTGAACTTCAAAACGGATTAGACAATATAACAGCTGATATCACATATACATACCATACCAAGTTTAGTTAATGCATTACAAAATTAAATATTAATTCCTCACAAATTCATTCTATGTTAATTTAAACTAAAGTTTAATTAAACGTAGAGTTGTGTAGCCCTGTAGAGTTCAGTCCTAAATAATCGAAGTTTTGCAGTGCGGTCACTATTTCTTCAGGATGATTCGGTCAACCGCTGCTCACATATGATCCGATACTTGCACCAGTTGGTGCACTTTATGCCAACCAGATGTTAGATTTGCGTCCGAGACTTCGGCGCTGACCCGCCTTTAAAGGGCCGGTACCGCTGCACGTGAGCCCTGTACTGATGTATACCCGATTGCAAGTTAATTGTTACCGGAAGCAATACGCTGGTCGCGCTCGAACTGGCCAACTGTGCAGCTTCAATTACAGAAAGGGCACTGGCACACTGTAAGTGATCAGCAATCTTGGCAATGCATATGGTGTAGCCGCCCTGGCACAATTTGCTTATGGCAGCCGCCACTTTCGGGAAGACGCCTATACACCAAAAAGTCTTTTAAAGAATATGCTATGCCGGGTTTTTATAATATATTTACACAATTTCTATCCAATATTTGTGGGCACGCACTTTTCACCGTTTTTAGTATCGGTTTCTTTCAATTAATATCAATAAAACGTGCTTTAATGTGACGATGCCGCCAAATAATTTTTATAATCATTCATCATCAACTGCCACTGGAGTATTTAAATTTAAAGCTGCTGTTCGCTCGGGCGGTTGTATGTGAAGCAAAGTTAATTGTCTTTATATAAATGATTCAATGGTTTTACTTAAAATTAAAGAGATATTTTCTAACAATTGCGTTTGTTGAAGAGTGACTGCGGACTGAAGATAATTGGCTATCTCGACATGGGTATTCAGTGAAAGATTACTGCCATTAGTTTCAGCTAAATTACGGTCTGACTTAAAGAGTCTTGGCCAAGGGATAATGAAGGAAATTAATATCATTATCATTGTAGGAAGAACCCGACAATCCGACGAGCTAAAATCGAGCATAGCGAGTGCGCAACCCGAACCCAAGCTATCCTCCGGTCGCTTAAATTATCAAATCCATCCGCTGATCACTAGCCAAGACCACCAAAGTTTATCCAGAGGGAATAGCTTACGTAAAAATAAAATAACACCACCATACACTACACATTTTGGCGCCCAATATACTTATAGATTTTAGACAAAATTAGTAGGACAATACTATTAAATTTGGATTTTTAGTAATTTATTACAAACTTAGTCTTGGTGTCCAGAACTGATCTAGCAAAATAACTAACTTCCGTTTTTTTTGTTCCAATTTTCACAATTCGTGATAATATCGGTTTACTCCTTGAATGTATTTTAGGATTTTGCAACTACAATTCTTCAATTTGGATTTGTTGACCAAAACAGACTCACAATAATGAACTGCGTATGGATTATGACTACAAGATAAAATGTCCTTGATTATACGTACTGAAGATTTTGTTTTCGGATCATTCGATTACAGTTCTGTATTATAGGATTAATCGAACAAGATAAACCTACAGTTACAAATAGAGTACTTAGAATTATTTAGATCTACGATATATCTGCGCTATCGCTAGTATCGTCTAATAGTTCAAGTGCTACAAAATCAAATTGGCAATAGATATTTTACATAAAATAAAAGACTAACTGAGTTCTATCAAATGCCTATCACAATTATTATTTAATTAATCAATTATTTTTATTATTTATTTTTATTCTTTAAATTGAATTATCGTATTATATTATTTTGTATCTTCTAAAGCAACATGGCTATAAGACGTATTCAAGGAGATATTACTACTGCTTTATAAGAAACTGACCCTTTTTATTGTATTTGCAATGAAGTTTTAAGAGAAGTCGAACTTATAGCAATACCCCATGCAAACACAAATTTCACAAAACATTGCATTTCAGAGCAAATTAGAAAGGTTCCAAACTGTCCGACATGTTCGGCAGACTGTACTGCTATGGCATTGACATTTTCGAATAATACCTTACATGCTGAAATGCAGCAAGAAGCATCGTTACAGCCCAGCGCAAGCGAATCTCAAGGCCCTAATGACTTTCGGAGGAAGCCGACAATGAGGCAACATTATTCGAATAGAAATCGAGGTGGTACTCCTAGACGGGGTATATCAACTAGTTCTATACAAAGAACAAACTCTTTAAGTCTTACCACATTTCATAATATCTTAGCATGGATACTTGACAGACAAAAAACTCTTCGCTTAGTGCTTCATTTCTTATAACTTCATGTATTAAATTTTATTCAAATTCTGTAAAGTGCTAAAATTGTTCTTAATCCTAAGTTCTATTAACTATTTAAAATATGGGCTATAAGTACATTATTAATTTCCTGGTCTAAAGAAGTTGTGGGATGGTTCGGATGGTGCTGAGCTGAGGCCACGAGGCGGGTCGCAGGTTGCGAATAGCGAATGGCCTCCCCGGGGAGGTTAGCTGCGAATAATACGAGATTCCTCGATAAGCGGTCCCAGACAAACAGCGGGTGCGATATTGTCAATCGTACCAACAAGGCGCTTGTGTTGCCGCCTTCTAATGTATAGCCTCACACAACCCCTATCTCCCCACATTACTACCCACCACCATCCTATCCCACCATCTCACGCCGGACTAAGGCGTTATCTGAACCGTACCGACAGTCAGTCCGGCTGGGGCCCGGGTGAAAAACTAGCCCAGTCTCGAACGGTGGGCTCAGGCAAATGGCGACCCCTGTTCCAATTTAGCGATACCCGGGTAACGCAGATCTCTGCCCGGGCGGACACCTACTTCTCCGCAGCTCGTGCGAACACAATGAAAAATTCAGCAAACACAAAAGTACCGCACGATCTCCTTGCGGAGTATGTCGTAAGACATCTAGAGGGTCGAGCCCTAGACGGGGAAAGTCCCTCTCGTATGGTAGACCACCCTCCACACCGTGTTCCGACACCAAATAGGAGAGTGCCGCAGGCTGACCCGAACCGGCGGAACCTCTGCGGCTCGAGGGTCAAATGGTACCTACGGTACCTCCACCAAGGACTTACCCCTGACGCAGTCCTGAAGAAGGCCACAGAGCCCAGGAACAGGAACAGGAAGCAGCTACAGCACCGGCGCCAGCTCCAAAGAGCAGCAGCACACAGAACAGAGCAGGCACACTGCGCGGCTCACCGACTTATCAGAGGACATCGCAGAGGATGAGGAGTTGGTTGAAGTGACGCTCGGCTAAGAAGAGATGCTGGGGGACGAGGACATCCATATGTCCTCACAGGAGCTGGCGGAGGAGCTGCAAGATGCAGCAGCAGCTGACGTCGACATGACGAGCAGCGGTGACGGGGGCAACTCCAGGCCCCAATCACCGTGTCAACTGGAGCCTCTTCTGTAGTAGATGTCTAGGGTCATCGACAAAGAGCTGGCTCAGGTAAACATCCACCGAGCTAAGGCAGCCTCAGCAGTCTTAGCAAGGATGTTTACCAAGCAACACCTTGGGCTAGCCCTGGTATGGGAGCCATGGGTAAACAGTGGCATTAAAGGGGATCTGGGATCGGAGAGATCCAGCACCCAGAGCTTGCATCATGGTAAGGAAGAGTATTAACTTTACTATCCTTTCAGAATTCCTGACTAGAGACTGCGTTCCCATATTGGTGCAGACCAAGAGCAGCGTGGTCTCTGCGGCTATTGTGTCTGCGTACTTCGCAGGTGATGCAGCCTGCCCACCACCAGAAATAGAAAAACTGGTGGATTACTGCAGTAGAGAGAAGATCTCAGTACTCATCGGATGCGATGCCAATGCGCACCACACGATATGGGGCAGCAGCGACATCAATTTGAGGGGTGAGTGCCCAACAGATTTTACATTTAAATATAATCTAGAATTATGCAATGTCGGATCTATACCGACATTTGTAACTAGAATCAGTGAGTAGCACATCACCCTAATTAGTCGGTCTCTAACACCTCCCCTTACGGACTGGCACGTTTCCCAAGAGGAATCTATGTCTGACCACAGAATTATCCTATTTAAGTTACAATTAAATACGGATAGTAGTATACCAGGCCTCATCCCCAGAAAAACCAACTGGAAAGTCTACAAGTCGACCTTAGAGCTCTACGTACACAACGGACTATCTGGTACGCCCAGAAATCCGCTAGAACTAGATAGGGCCATAGGTGACCTCAGCATGTGCACAACTAATGCATATGCCCCCTGGAGGAACGACAGCCTGGAAAGGCTGCGCGTCACCACACGTCGCCTCTTCAATAAGGCTGACCTCCTATAATGAGGAGATTAGAAAGACCAAACGGAAGAATTACAGAGACTTCTGCGAAAGCATAGTTAGCACAAGCGAAGGCGCCTGGCTCGATAGAGCACTGGCGAAACGAACGCCTGATGCAAACTTAGCACTGAAACGTAGGGATAACTCCTAAACGAGCAGTAATATGCAGAAACAGGAACTACTTTTCGAGATGCACTTCCCAGGCAGCTCACCCCTGCAGGAAGGGGCCATCGAAAGGGAGAGTAGATACAGGCCGTCAACTGACGACTGGGCATGCGCCAAGTCGATAGTTACAAGGGAGAGACTAAATTGGGCAATTGGTACATTCCAGCCCTATAGGTATCCCGAAATGGACGGCATATCGCCAGCCTTCCTTCAAACGGGCAAGAAAATACTCCTCTCCCGTATTAGGAAAGCACTAGTAAGTAGCCTAGCCCTCGGACACATACCGGGGCATGGAGAAGAGCTAGGGTATTCTTCATTCCCAAAGCAGGGAAGAAATACATCACCAACCAAAAGTCCTTCAGACCAATCAGCTTAACATCGTTTTTACTGAATTCGTTGGAAAAGCTGGTGGATTACAAAATTATAAGCAATTTGCTAAAACAAAGTCCACCGCACCCAACGCAGCATGCATACAGAGTAGGCAGGTCCACGGACACTGCACTTTATCAGCAGCGACGTACTCTGAGTACGACAATTAATAACAAAGAGGTAGCATTGTGCGGAGGGGCCTGGGCCCTACACCATACGAAAACAGTCACCGTCCCCTTTACTAGACGGCATACGTTACAGAGGGTGAGGCAAATATGGGTCTTAGGAGCCCTACTAGAAACAAGTAGGGAGGTTAAATACCTGAGAGTCACATTTGACAGCAGACTTAACTTTGGCACCCATGTGCAAAATACGATATTAAAGTGCACCAGGGCGTTTTATACATGTCGTAGCATATCCGGTAAATCATACCAAAGATATTAAGATGGCTATACCTAATGATAGTAAGACGCATGCTAACCTATGTGGTGACAGGGTGGGGCTGATCACCATGAAGAAACAACTGCAAAAGTTGCAAAGAATAGGCTGCGTATGACAGAAGCAATGCGTCCCTGCCCAACAATGGCCCTGGAAGCCTTAATGGAGCTCACACCATTCCACCATACCATAAGGCTCAAGCAGAAAGCCACGCTTTTAAGGATGTCGGCAGAAGGAGTTGGGGGCAATCATATCCTAAGCCATAAAGATGCCCAATTCCTTTCAAATGAACTGCCCCTGCTAATGCAACCTAGGGACGAAATGGTAGCCGAATACAGATTCGAGCGAAATTTCACAGTTCGTATGAGTAGTAAAAGGGAATGGACAACTCTATATGAAGTCCACCCTATGAAACCGCACACCATAAAATGATACACAGATGGATCACTCACCAATCAAGGCACATGTCTTGGAGTGGTGGGCCCTCGAGTATCTTCCCATGAATCCCGAGGAACGCACACCAGCATATTTCAGACTGAGGTGTGTGCAATGGGAAGATATGCGAACGTGAACCTAAAAGGTAACCATCGGAATACGGATATATCCATCGTATCCGATAGTCTAGCAGCATTAAACAGCCTTAGGATATCTACCGGTCTATTGACAGGACACTGTAGACTAAGAAGTCACCTAACTAAGAATCCTCGATGCACACCCTAGCAGAATGTGTCGCATTAACTAGCAGAAGGCGCAGCATCCTAGGGATGCATGTTCTGAATTTCAGAGACATAGAAGACCTCAACCCAACAAATATCCTCACATTCGTGCGGGAACTGGGGCTGATGGAAGAGCAATAGGCTCAGAAGGGGGCACAATAGATCAAGTAGGTCGCGGTGAAATTCCCTCCAATAACAATAATAATAAATTATTAATTTTATTTAAATATTAACTTATTTCAAAACTGATTGCTATTATAGTTAAGTATTTCTAAATTTGTAAGATACTGAATAATAATCAATATGAATAATAAAAAAACTTGAATGAGTATGCTATGAGTAATTTAGATCACTATGGCAAGTATGAGTTGAGCTTACTGAGTAGCTTTAAGTGGATTATGTTTTTATGATATGCGCAGAATTTTATGAACTGCGACACGACCCTTATTCAAAACAACCAAAAACTGATAAGCAGTTCTGCACAAACCTATGTGTGCTTATATATAGGCGCGCGCACAGCACATCTATGTCTTATTTACAATATGGAGCATCTGAGCAATTGCAATCAGCAACGTAATTGAACAGCCGCAAAATATATACATATTTACTGGCTGTTATATAATTCCCACGATGTGAAGTATTAGCCACATACTAGATACGCCACCAATTCTGGCGAGCTGCACTTTCAATTCCCAAATGAAATTGCTTTCCGCTTCAAACCGCACTTCCACTTAACTTTCAATATATTTTTATATAAATATATAGAATATTATGCACTAGGCATATATAAGCCATCTGGGTTGTAGCCGCGTTTATTTTAGTTCGTTTTATTCAAACGGCATTTCGGCGTGGACTCGAATACAGTTGTCCAATAACCTTTATGAATTAAACTTATCTGCATAGCATTCACTGCTGATGTGTAGTTTCCTCGTTAACGCGAGAGTCTCAGTATTATTAAATTGATTTTCACGGATGGCCAGCATGTTAAGTTTGGTTCTAGCAGAGTATGCTTCATGGGCCTCGTTTACATTTTCGCTGCCACAGATTATGTAACTGAGTACTTATCGCATAGCAATTAACTGTAACAATATTCTTACTAGACCATGGTCATTTTCCATTTACTATTATATTCTAGGCCGTAAACTGTCAGGAAATCAGAGTATCCACTACTTCTATGCAACGAAGCTCTTAATGCTCCGGACTTATGCCATTTAAATTAGTGTCCCAGTTAGTATGTTCCTTGCCTATATAAGCACGAATTGCGGATACAACTGATAGGTTCAGTCGCTCACTAGCATTAGCTTGTGGCGAATATATAGCTGTCCACTTTTGTGTAATACCGAAGCTTGTAAG
The DNA here is from genome assembly GCA_035043445.1 of Drosophila silvestris. Taxonomy (NCBI): domain Eukaryota; kingdom Metazoa; phylum Arthropoda; class Insecta; order Diptera; family Drosophilidae; genus Drosophila; species Drosophila silvestris. The sequence continues at coordinate 13,132 of JAWNMZ010000136.1, forward strand.
GAATTACTGGAAAATTTTCGATTTAAATTGTGATCCATCCGTCTGTCAAAATAACTTCTGGTACGCCAAAGGTATAAAAGAGTGATCTCTCAAGATAATCACAAATTGTTGGTGCCGTTAATTTCTTAAGCGGATATAGATAATGAAACTTAGTAAAGAGGTCCACAATTATGAATAATCCAATATTACCGGTTTTCGTTCGAGGTTATTGTCCTAAAAAATCAATATACAATTTTTGAAATGGCCTATCAGAAGTGAAAGACTTTCCCACGGGAGGTTTCAGCACTGTATTTGGACTTTTAGTAGTGCGACATACCTCACATTCTAAAACATCCGTTCTTATTTGACTGAACATACGCGGCCATAATAAATATCTATTTAACTTTTCTACCGTCTTACTCATTCCACAATGCACAGAGCTTGGTGCGTTATGAGCTTGATATAAAACATCGGTAATTAGTCCTGATGAAACCAAGAGCTTCGTGTGTGTTATCCAATGGTCAATTACTGTCAGGTCTTGAAACTTGGAACGAGTTAAGTTAATGCTGTGAATTAGACTCAAATATTCTGGTGACTTAAAATGTTCTGAGTCTAAATCTATTATTGGTCCAATGCCAAGAACTTCTTCATTTGCTGGGTCATTCTGACGGGATAAGGTATCGGCAACAACATTCTGGGATCCTTTTCTATGCACGATTGTGAAAGTGAAACTTCTTAGTTTCATTGACCGTCTTGCTAATCTCCCAGATAAATCTTTCTGACGCATAAACCATTGTAATGCTGCATGGTCTGTAATAACCACGAAATCCGGTCCCTGTATAAAGAAACGAAATGTTTTAATACCGTTAATTACAGCTAAGCATTCCAGTTCGGTAACCGAATAGTTACGTTGAGCTTTATTCAACTTTACAGACATGTAGGCAATTGGTAATTTCACGTTACCGCGTTCTTGAGCTAATAGGCAACCGATACCATACATGCTAGCGTCGCAAAGCAAAATAAACGGTTTTGAGAAATCGGGTGTTTTTAATATTGGTGAATTTGTTAAACAAGTTTTTAATGCTTCAAATGACTGTAGAGCCTTCTCATTCCACTCTAAATCGATTTTCTTTGTTAACACCTCTGTTAATTCAAAACTGACAGATGTGTAGTTTTCCACGAATCGTCGGTACCAAACAAATAATCCCAAAAATCTACGTAATTCTTTAATGGTGGTAGGTACTGGGTACTGTGAGGAGCCATATAACCATGCACGTGTGAGTATGCATGTATATGTATGTTTGTGATCACAAATATATATGTATATATATGTTCATGGATGTGCATGCGAAATGCCCGTCAGCATGCATTCAATGTTCATGGATGTGCATGCGAAATGCCCGTCAGCATGCATTCAATGTGCCCCTCACAATAACTGTCTGTCAGGCCGAAATCCAGGCCCTGATACAGTTGCGGCGAATTCGCTCTCTTTCGCCCTCTCTCTATCTAACGCAGGTGTTCAGCCATTTGAACGTGTCTGACACACATGTCCATCAGGACATGTGCCGTTAGTGTGTGAGGAGTATTGCGGGAGCAATACTGTTGTCCATACTCACACTGACGGCAGACAATGGCTGGCGCCAGCAAAAGGGCAGTGGAAAATTACCAGAAGATCACGCCACCAAAAGATCACGCGACCGTGGTACAGTCCCGGCAAAAGGTGGCCAACCAAGGCCTATAAAAGGAGCGCCGCAGCACAAGGCGGGGGCTGTGCAAATAAACACGCGAAGCTGTGCAAATTATATACGCGAGTCTGCGCGAACATACAAGCGAGTGAGAATCGATCTGTGCAGAAGTGAAAGTGAGTCGGTCACAATTACGAAGTCAACGCGAGACACAAAGGACGAGTGCAAGGACACTTTGTATCGAAGGACTCAACTGAACACAAGGATCACAGGACATCGAGGTCCTGAAATTAGGTGCGAAACGTATATCCTTGCCACGCTTGAATTGTGGCAACGGGAACCTAGCGAAGCAAGCGAGGCTTGGTCTGTGATTAGCCAGAGAGTGAGACACGCGAATCCTGACTCACAAGAGTACTAGGGGCAATCCTTGGGGAACAAGGAAACCGCTTGTCCTGGTGAGCATCAGGAGTGCTGTACGAAATCTCTGGCGGGCAGACTGAGATCCTGGGCTTGCGTAGCTGGCGGGCGGAGGCGCCTGGAGCAGATTCTGACGCACAGGAGCTCGAATCAATCCGATCACGGACACCGATGTGTGGCGAGACGCCACGGAACGAGTAGAAATTAAGCGATCAGAAAACAAACATTGAAAGTGTGATTTCAAATAAGTGCGATCAAATAAAGCAAGTTTAATATATATATACACTGTGGTATTAATTATTGCAAACGCAATATGAATTGGTTGCTCGAACCCGCAGCTCGACTGAGTTTTAGCTTAGCTAAAATACGACCAAGTAAAAAGGTTCGTTACAACTGGCGCCCAACTTTGGTGGTTGCAATAATTTAAGAACACAATATATATATGAAAATAAAATAAAATAAAAATGGATCGCGCGTGGGTGTACAATTTAAAAAAATATGAAGTGCTAAAATATGGAGCGGAGTTCGAGGTGGAGTTGTCCGGAACTTTGGATGCTATGCGCAGACAATTTGGAGATTGGGTGAGTACTCACGAAAACAGATTGCCATATAGCACAAGATTGGAGGAACTAGCGGCGATTCATGGCAGACAATCGCCGGCTAGAGAAACCGAAAATGTTGCGGATGCGAGAGAGTCGACGAATATAAATTTCGCCCAGCTGAGCATCCCGGCAACAAGCGCAGCAGCGCGGGCTCGAGACGCCAATCATACTCTTTGGGGGGTAGCGTCCACACCGCAGCCACAAGGAAGAGTGTCCATAAACGAACAAACGGCACCGACTATGTCCCAGGAATACCCCAGAGTGGCGAAACAAGTCCGCGAATGGAATTTTCGTTTCGACGGCACCACCAAGCCTTTGGAATTCCTGGAACAAGTCGAATGGTCAGCAGATACTTATGGATTGAACCTGAATTTAATTCCAGGGCCATGCCCGAATTACTTGGGAATGGCTCTTAAGTGGTACATAGCCAACAACCAGCACTGGACGAGATGGGTAGCATTCGTCCACAGTTTTCAGGAGTATTTCCTCCCAAGAGACTACTTCGAAAACTTGAAGGACGAAGTTACCCGAAGACGGCAGGCCATACATGAACCGTTTAAAGTGTATATGGTGGAGATGCAGACGCTCATGCGGCCACTGCAGTATTCGGCGGAAAGAGAGCTGAATAAAATATACAACAACAGCCTCCCAGATCTACGAGCTTACGCCAGGCCATACCAATTCAACAATCTGGCAGAATTGATGCATTTGGCCGAAGCGTTCGAGGAGCTCGAAGCGGACAGGGAGAAGCTGAGACGACAGAACCGCATGGAACAACCGAGACCCATGGAATCACCACGACGCCGCATGGAGCCGCCCCAAACGCGTCAAGAAGCTCCACATTACAGCCACAGAGAATCCGCTCAGAGGCATAATCGACCACAATTTATGGCAATAACGGACACATACACACACCAGGCGTATCAGGACGTACAGAATTCGATACGAGACCCAGACCTGCCCCGAGGACGAGACGAGACAACATAAAAACCCATATAAGCAACCCAGCGAGGGCATGCAGATTTTGCGGCCAGGAGGGACACTTTGCAATTGAGTGTACGAATCCTATCCTGGAATATTGCTGGCTATGTGGACGTATCGGAGCTCGTACGTCAGTATGTTGTCCGTCGGGAAATGGACACCGGCGTCCGCCACCGAGGGGCGAGCGGGAGCCGAACAGAACAGTCCCAAGACGCTAATCGGAAGCCTTCAGGACGAGGGGGCGCAGCTGACAGCGGTCGTAGAGATCGGCAACTGTCGGTATAAGGCTACGATTGACACAGGGGCCACGAGTAGCTTCGTTAGCGAGAAGCTAGCTCATGGACTGATCAACGTAGGCCGACGAAGCGCAACCGAACGTCGAGTCCGGACGGCAGATGGCCGAAACAGCGGAGTCCGAGAACAGGTCGAGGTGAATATCAGACTAGGGCTGAGGAACATCGACGACTTCGTCCTCGGATGGGAGTTCTTGACAGGCATGGGTACAGTTTTGGAATTCGCACGGTTACTAGTAAGCATTCCAAAATACGAGATAAGCCATCAAGAGGAGAGGTTGTCGGTAGCCACAACAGTCGAAACACCAATACACCCGGGTGCAGAGATTGATTAATTTTTGCGAGGAGAATTGGCGGTATTTGCGGATATAAAAGGAACATCGCCTATAACTGAGCATCGTATTGTCATGAGCGACGATCGGCCAATTAAACAGCGGTACTTCCCTAAAAATCCCAAAATGCAAGCCGAGATAAACAAGCAGGTGGACGAACTGTTGGCCAAAGGATGCATCGAACCCTCAAGAAGCCCGCACAGCGCACCAATCGTAATGGTGAAAAAGAAAACGGGAAAATGGCACCTCTGTGTGGACTTTCGGCAACTAAACAGCAAATCAATAAAAGATGCATATCCGCTGCCGCGAGTCCACCACATCCTGGACCAGCTGAGAGAGGCAAAATTTATATACTGGCAGATCCCGATGGAAAAGGAGAGCCGAGCGATGACGGCATTCACAGTTCCAGGCAAAGGACTGTTCCAATGGAAAGTAATGCCATTCGGACTCCATTCGGCGCCAGCCACGTTTCAGAGGGCCCTCGATCGCGTGATTGGACCCGAAATGATGCCGCATGCGTTTGCATATTTGGACGACATTATTGTAATCGGAAAAACACGCGAGGAACACATGGACAACTTGAGTGAAGTGTTCCGACGGTTGAGAGCAGCGAATCTGAGGATCAACGTGGACAAGTGCGACTTCTTCAAAAAGGAGCTTAAATACCTTGGCCATCAGGTGACCGAAGAAGGGATACGCACGGATCCGGAGAAAGTAGCTGCTATCGCCGAATTGAAACCACCGGGAAACGTCAAGGAATTACGGCAGTACCTGGGAGTGGCATCATGGTACAGGCGGTTCGTACCAGATTTTGCCACCACAGTACACCCACTACACACACTATTAAAGAAAGGTACAAAATGGGAATGGACCGGAGAGCACCATGAAGCTTTCGAAAAGGTCAAAGCTAAGCTGACACAATCCCCTGTGTTAGCATGCCCAGACTTCTCAAGGCCATTTTGCTTGCAGACGGATGCTAGCAATTATGGTTTGGGAGCGATACTGACCCAAGACTCAGAGGAGGGCGAACGGGTCATATGGTATGCAAGCAGATCTTTAAATGTGCGACTCTGCGACCGAAAAAGAGTGCCTTGCGATAATCTGGGGCATAAGGAAGCTAAGACCGTACTTGGAAGGATACCACTTCACTGTCATTACGGATCATATGGCACTGAAGTGGCTGAACTCCATCGAAAGCCCATCAGGCACTAGAGCTGCAACAGTTTGACTTTGACGTGAAATACAGAAAGGGAAACCTTAATGTTGTTGCAGATGCCCTATCCCGACAGCCCCTGAAGGACACGTGCTTCAGAGTCTCGACTATGGACGACGCGATGGACCAGGCAAACAAGAGCTGTAACTGGATCCAAAAGATGCGGTCTGACATAGCGAAAAATCCGAGGAAGTTCCCAGACTATTGTGAAAAATCCGGAAATCTCTATAGACACATCCCGCATAGAGCTGGAACCGAGGATGTGGTAGCCTGGAAACTGTGTGCGCCCACCGGAAAAAGAAGGCAGGTCCTTAGCGAAAATCACAGCACCGCCCCCGCCGGTCATACTAGTAGGAAAACAATAGCCCGAATAGCAGCAACAATGATTGCACAATTCACAAAGGACAACCAAAGACGCTGGGATGAAGCTCTGCCCGAGCTGACACTGGCAGTTAACACCAGCGTCTCAAGCTCCACCGGGTACAGCGCGGCGTTCATAACACAAGGCCGAGAGCCTAGGCTCCCAAAGGCATTGTTCGACGAGGTGACAGTCGGAACAGGCCAAGCAGCTCAAACACCGTCCGACAATGAGAAGAAATTAAAGGAAGTATTCGAAATTGTCCGGCGGAGTTTAGAAAAGGCAGCACAGGACCAAGCAAGGCACTACAACCTGCGTCGTAGACCATGGAGACCCAATATCGGAGACAGAGTGTGGGTGAAATTACACCACCTGTCAAATGCAGCAGAAGGATTCGCAGCGAAGCTGGCACCGAGATACGGGGGTCCATATCAGATTGTGGACTTTACATCACCCGTAATATGCAAAATAAAGGGCATAACGGACAAGCGGATAAGGACAGCACACGTGAGCGACCTAAAGCCGCACAGCAAAGGGAGGGAAAATAAATGTGGTTCTACACAAGAATATATAACACATATACAATCATATAAATTAATAAAAACCAAAAGGGAAGGGTATACAAATAAACTAATATAAACCCAAAAGGAAAGGGTATAAAAATAAATTAATATAAAACCCAAAAGGGAAGGGTATACAAATAAACTAATATAAAGCCAAACGGAAAGGGTATAAAAATAAATTAATATAAAACCCATAAGGAAAGGGTATTCACATAAATTAATAAAACCCAATAGGAACGGTATACATATAAACTAATAAAACCCAAAAGGAAGGGTATACACATAAACTAAGAAAAAAAAGTATATATATATATATATATATATATATATATATATATAAATACATATACATATATGGGATACACACAGAAATACATACCAGCGCCCCAAGGCGGGCCCAAAACCCAAAATCAAAGGCGGCCCTGAACAAAGCGAATAGAGATAACAAATTACGCTGATCAACTTCACAGCGGGAGCAGGAGAGAAAACATGCAAAGAGAGCGCATGACTATGATCTAGCTTAGGCACAATTCCAGCAAATTGAAAGTGTTTGTATTGAGCGGCGTTGAATCTGCGAAATTTCGTCCTATTCTCAGTTGTCGTCGGGTAGTTATTGACTTTCGTCTTGATCGGACAATTCAGTGACATGACGTAGTGTTCTTGGCTTCATCGATTTTATGTCCTTGCAAAATTGTTAATTTCAGCGGATTTCTGTCCTAAACTGTGATCGAATGTGATCTAATGTAAAGTGAAGTGAATTCATGATGAACACTTGGCTTTGCATTTCGAATTAGCAATTCTACTATAATTATCGCTCATTTTCGCTTTGACGGGGATTTCTTATATTTTCCCAAATGTCGTAATCGGTCTCAATATCTTCGAATCTTTCCTGAACTCTCCACAAAAATGATCCCAAGTAAAAAGTGAGTAGGTACGGTGAAATTTCTGGATGTGTTTGCGACAGGTAAGTTTCCTGTCCAGATACATACCCAGGTAGCGAACATGGTTCTCCTGAGGTATGACCATGCTGTTGAGTCGAACAGTTGGACAGTTACCATTCCTGAGCGCAAACGGCAGTGCTGAGACTTGCTCCCATTGACGCAGATGTTCCACCGATTGGCCCAAGTACTAAAGCCATCCAAGAACCTCTGCGTAACCGCAGCTGCTCTCCAATCAGTGGTGGAGTTAACAAGTGTCGTCCGCGTATGTGGCAAGCAGCGTATTCTGGCTATTGGGATCGGCAACTCCGCGGTGTACAATGTGTAGAAGGCAGGTCCAAGCGACACTACCCTGCGGTACACCCTCTCTAATGCGGCAGATGTTTGATCGCTCGCCCCTAACTTCAACCATAAAAGAACGGCCAAGCAGGTAAGACCTGAGCAGTAAATACTGCGCCGATGGTAGCAGGGCCTTAAGCTTAAAAAGCAGGCCATCATGCCATACGCGATCAAATGCCTGCTGGATATCCAGAAAGACGGCAGAGCTGTACTGCTTATTTTCCAACGCCTCGAGGACATGCTGTACTACTCGATGAAATTGCTCTGGTGTACCATGGTGATGCCTGAAGCCAAACTGATGATCAGGAATGGCCCTCTGGAAGCCACTTACTACCGACAATCTTCCCAGAAAGTGAAGTGGGAGCGGCTGCGGGCCATGAGAGTTAAAGAGTACTCATCCTGCAAACGCCGATGCAGTCTCTGCATCCGATCGAAACAAAGTGTTATCCGGTCGCATAATGGGGATCCGCCTGAGTGGCTGCCGCTACACAACGCGTTGCGTTCCATAAATTGAATCCATAATTCTTATTGGGATCGGCATTCCGTAGCATATCCTGGAAATATTTACTCCTAATGTCAAACAGCCTTTTTCGCAGCTCGCACGCAGCCCACCTAAAGTACCTTAGATCCAATGGATTGCGTGAGCGCATATATTGACGATGCAGTGCTCTCTTGTGCTTTACCTGATCCAAAACCTCTGGTTTTAAAAGGGGCTGAGCTGGACTGGGAGGCGAACAAGGTTGTTGGCCAAGCATGGAGTATTTCGCCGCCACGTTAATATTACGCAAGAATAACTCCGCTGCGTCGTCACTATCGGCCGGTGAACTCAGCTCCATGTTCAAGTTGACAAGCTGCTCCAACCTCTGCCGGAATCGGGTGATGTTTGCCTCGTGCTTGGGAGCATTCAGACCTGCAGCCACTCTGTACTCAACGATCAAAGGGATGTGATCGGAGTTAAGCTCAATTCGCTCGGATATACCAAGACAGTCAGACCGGATCCGAGCGTACACAGGGAAAGTCAATTGCTGTTGGCCGCTGGTTGCCGTACGAGTAGTGCGTTGTACCCATTCCGTGGCAAGTACTTGGAGGTTGGAGTCTCTCACACAATCCGCAAGCGCAATCCCACGACGAGTGTCCAACGCTGCACCCCAGAGATGGATGTTGAGCATTCCAGTCTCCAGCACTCAGGAACTTGGGGCCAAAGCTCTTCAAAGAGACACTTAAAGTCTTCTATTTCCCCCACAAAACGCGGTGGACAATAGACAGCCGCTAGGACTACTTCGCCTTGATAACTAGAGACTTTAACGACAGCACATTGCGCATGGCCAACAATTGAAGTCAGCGCATGATGTTATTTTTTTTTTTTTTTTTTTTTTTTTTTTTTTTTTTTTTTTTTTTCCGAAGGATGATTGGCAAGGTGAACGTCGTAGCCTGGTAGCCTGTTTTTTTTTTTTTTTTTTTTGTGAGTCTCGCAGACCAACATTACATCTATTTGATTGCGTTGAATAAATAACTCCACCTCATTGGCGTTATTTGCAAAGGCATTAGCGTTCCACACGCCAATGTACACCAATTTGGCTCATCTGTTTGCAAGTGCAGCGTGCAACAGGCTCATCATAGCCATAAGTGTCTCACTTAACTTGTCGAATTTTTACATAAGACTGTCAAACTGGAGCTGGGAATGCTTATGGTACAGACGAGGCTGCTGCATTAGCTGAAATTGCTGCTGTGAGGGCTGCAGATGGTGCTGGCGCTGTGGCTGCTGATATTGTTGTTGATGTCGTGGTTGCTGTTGCCGTTCTTGCTGTATGTGCTGTTGGTATTGTTGCTGCTTTTTTTTTTTTTTTTTTTTTTTTTTTTTTTTTTTTTTTTTTTTTTTTTTTTTTTTTTTTTTTTTTTTTTTTTTTTTTTTTTTTTTTTTTTTTTTTTTTTTGCATAGTCCATGCGTCGTGCCTCCTGGTGCATCCGAATGGCAAACTCCACTCTTGAAAACCGGAATTGGCATTAATTTCTCGAGGGGTGCAATTCATTATTAATGCCGTCAATATCTGCGCATCTGCGTTTTAGTGGCGAGCGGAAAGTATTGGTGGGGTTTAAACCAGGCTCTGTTGTCATTTTCCACAGCTCACAGGGGAGCATAGGCGGGACTCCGCCCATCCAGCTTTGCACCAATTTGTTTTTAGTAGTAGCTGACTTTGTCAAGCTGCTCGTTTTGGTTGAGTCCTGTGCGAGGGATGTTAATAGACTTATTCGTGCAGTGGAATTGGCGTTGTGTTGCTGCTGGGTTCCACGCCAAAATTATTGGCGTTTGAATCTGTTTTTTTTTTCTTTTTTCACTTTTCTTTAATGTGCTTGTGTGTGAGTGTGTTGTTGCCGGGGAAAGTGTCTTCTTTATGTGAATGCTGTTTACATGCGTCCAATTATCAGTTGCTGTTCACTGTCATATCACTCGCTTTTTTAATAGCAAAACTTTTTTTTAATAGCAACGATCGCTCATCAGCTTTAACACTGACGGCCGCTTTATTTAATTCATCTTGTTATCCATAGGACAAATTATACAAATTTAAATTACAACAATTAAAAATAACATATTGCTTGTGCTGGAGGATCACACTTTTTCTTTGTTTACATTTTACAATCAGCACATTCTTATTGAAAATGAATATCTATTTTTTAGTTTCTTTACAGGTAAAGTTGAAGTACTTGGACGACGGGGAGCAATTCCGAGGTATCTCTAGGATGGGTGGGCGCCTCTTGGGTGATAGCCGATGGACTGGGTGAGTGGCTTTGTGTGTTTGCTGTTTATGTTCTTTTGTATATATTTGATTTCGTTTTTCAGGTACTGGTGAAGAAATCGTCGCCGAGGAGCCTTCTGGATGTCCATGTGCTGGTGTAGTCAGATTTTGTTGTGTCGTTTGTAGTCTGGGGGGTGAGTATTGTGGCAGCTGTTTATATTCCGCTGAAGCAATGTGTACATATTTAGCTTATATTTAATTAATTAATAATACTGTTTTTATCTTTCCTTGCAGGTACTTGGAGGGCAGTTGATCGCCGTTGGACAATTACTTCTTACTGGATTTGTCTGGAAGTTGGTTCTGAGCTCACCGTCGGATCAGGTAAGTAGCGTACATTTCATTCTCCTTTATTTGCAGGTGCTGTAGCAGGAGAGCGCCATGGCGGTTTCACTGGATATGGGCAATACGTTGGGTCTGCATTGATCAGGTGAGTAGCGCTATTTAGTTTATGTTGTTGAGTAACTGTATATGTGCATACGCATATGTGTGTATTATTATATTATGTGTCTTAGTTTGTTTGTTTGTTATATAAGTTGGTCTTGTTATTTGTATTATTATTTAGTTATTTTGTTTGCTTATTTTTTGCCAGTTATTAAATTTGTTTTTAGTTTTGCTGTTGTATTTTATGGTGTTCCTTGTTATCAGTTATTTGTAGTTTAGTTTATTTATTTTATGTTTTGTATTGCATTATCAGTGCTATTATTTTCTTTTGCATTTATTTTAATTTTGTCAATTTATTCCAGGTAGGGGGGGGTTAGTCTATTCCACTGGATCATAGAAGCAGGATGTTGCGTCCTCCAGTGGTCCACGAATGTCGTTTGTAGTAACGTGTGTATTTGTAACGTTTTTATAATTACATTAATTGTAGTTTGATTTCCTTTTTCTTGTTGTATTTGCAGCACGTGTTGTCTCCATGCGGAGTTGTACACGTATCAGTGTGTGGATTTATTTTAATATGTGTTTAATTTGTGGATTTGTTATTTTCTTTTTCTCTTTTTTCTCTTTCAATTTTGATTTTTTTTTCTGGGTTATAGTCGTCAGCGAAGAAGTCATAGATGGTCCACATCTGTCTTACTGGTGGTTATGTGCAATGTCCTCTTAGTTTTGCTGGACGCGTGGAGCTTCGTTTATGGCATTGTTGTTTTTGGTTTGTATTCTTATGAACTGTATTAGCACATTTAGTAATTCGTCAATCTTGTTTTCCAGGCGTGATAACAGGCCTCTTTTGCGATTCTTGGAGATGCTGCTCAGGGACGCGCTGCGGCTGCTAAGGGGAGGTCCGCCGTTCGTCGCTCAATTGTCTTATTGGACTGCGTATTTTCTTTGTAGAGTGCGCTACTTTGTCAGGCAAGTTTTTATTGCTGTTTTTCCCGTTGACTGTTGTTTGCGTGTTTGTGCCAGGTTTTGTTGTTAGAGTTGTAGTTTGTGTTGAAGCGTGGCCAGACGTTTTTCGGCCGAGTTTCTTACACGTGCAACTCCTAACTCTCCACGTAAGACGTCACTGTATGTAGCTTTGTTTTTATTTGCGGGTGGTAATTGAGATAGGTTATCTGCAGCTTGTAAGGCAGATAACTTTGCCCGTGGTGGCTGCAGATTTTTGCGAGATGGATAAAAGCGCATTTCCGCTGGATTTGATAGTCCTCCAGGGCAACTTTGTTTGCCCGAAGTCTGAACCTATCTGCCTTAAAGATTGTGCAGCTTATGTGTTTGTTTCGGCAGTTCGCACATTTTGAACCTTCTTGTTTGGGTTTATGCATGCAGTGGATGGGTAGTCTCCAGCATATTTTATGCAGGCGTCCTTCGTCCCAGATGCCAAGAATTTGAACACACAAAGAACTACTTTTCTTTTTTTTTCTTTTATGTTGCAATTATATTTAAACATTAATCAACATATTGAAAGGCTATAAAACTTTGATTTGTAAAGGTATGGATGAAAAATAGCAGTGAATTAAAATTTATAACATAAACATAGAACTGGTTTTAGCAGATAATAAATAACATTAAATATTACATTTGTAGCACATTAATTTAACGCCCAACAGTCCAGAGGTCGCTGGTGTGGAGGCGCTTTACGTCCTGTCCTGCAGCGTCCTGTTACTCACGTATGGTGGAGCACCAGAGATGTATCTGAGCACCTTGTTCTGCAAGACTTGAATTTGGTTTATCCAAGATTTTGCAGCTGTGCCCCAAAATGGAATCCCATATGTCCATGTGGGTACGATGATGCTCCTGTACACCAGCAGCTTGTTGCTCAAGCTGAGTTTGCTAGATGGCCTCAGCAACCAGTTGAGTTTCGTTTTTTTGGATCTACACACTGCTGCCGTGATCTGGATGTATTTGCGCCAGGTAAGTTTCCTGTCCAGATACATACCCAGGTAGCGACCATGGTTCTCCTGAGGTATGACCATGTTGTTGAGTCGAACAGTTGGACAGTTCCCATTCCTGAGCGCAAACGTGCAGTGCTTAGACTTGCTCCCATTGACGCAGATGTTCCACCGATTGGCCCAAGTACTAAAGCCATCCAAGAACCTCTGCGTAACCGCAGCTGCTCTCCAAGCAGTGGTGGAGTTAGCAAGGAACACAGTGTCATCCGCGTATGTGGCAAGCAGCGTATTTCTGGCTACTGGGATCGGCAAGCCCGCGGTGTACAATGTGTACAAGGCAGGTCCAAGGACACTACCCTGAGGTACGCCCGCTCTAATGCGGCGGATGTTTGATCGCTCGCACCTAACTTCAACCATAAAAGAACGGCCCAGCAGGTAAGACCTGAGCAGTAAATACTCCGCCGATGGTAGCTGGGACTTAAGCTTAAAAAGCAGGCCATCATGCCATACGCGATCAAATGCCTGCTGGATATCCAGAAAGACGGCAAAGCTGTACTGCTTATTTTCCAATGCCTCGAGGACATGCTGCACTGCTCGATAAACTTGCTCTGGTGTACAATGGTGATGCCTGAAGCCAAACTGATTATCAGGAATGGCCCTCTGGAAGCCACTTACTGCCGGCAATCTTCCCAGAAATAATTTTTCAAATATCTTGGAGAAAGTGGACAGCAAGCTTATCGGTCGATATGACGAGACAAGATTATCCGGCTTGCCAGGTTTCGGAATCATCGCAATCACAACGCACTTCCAAGGAGTGGGGAAGTGGTGGATGCGAACCATGGAGTTAAAAAGTAGCACCAAGAACATCACTCCCTTCTCTGGGAGGGCCCTCGCAACTCTGCCGTCAATGCCATCATAGCCAGGGGCCTTAGTGGACTTAAGCCTGCGAATCTGGAAGCGGACCTCACTCGTACGCGGCCCGCCTAAAGTCCCTTAGATCCAACGGATTGCGTGAGCGCATATATTGACGACGCAGTGCTCTCTTGTGCCTTACCAGATCCAAAACCTCTGATTTTAAAAGGGGCTGAGCTGGACTGGGAAGCGAAGAAAGTTGTTAGCCAAGCATGGAGTATTCCGCCGCCACGTTAATATTACGCAGGAATAACTCTGCTGCGTCGTCAATATCAGCCGGTGAACTCAGATCCATGTTCAAGTTGGCAACCTGCTCCAACCTCTGCCGGAATCGGGTGATGTTTGCTTTGCACGGCAGAAGACGTGTCTTGGGAGCATTCAGAGCTGCAGCCACTCTGTACTCAACGATCAAAGGGATGTGATCGGAGTTAAGCTCAATTCGCTCGGATATACCAAGACAGTCAGAACGGATCCCAGCGTACACATCAAAGTCAATTGCTGTTGGCCTATGTCTCACACAATCCGCAAGCGCAATCCCACGACGAGTGTCCAACGCTGCACCCCAGAGATGGTGTTAAGCATTCCTCTCTTCAGCAATCAGGAACTTGGGGCCAAGCTCTTCAAAGAGACACTTAAAGTCTTCTATTTCCCACACAAAACGTGATGGACAATAGACAGCCGATAGGACTACTTCGCCTTGATCACTAGAGACTTTAACGACAGCACAGTGTGCGCATGGCCAACTTAATGAAGTCAGCGCATGATGCTGTAGTGAAGATTTTATGATCACTGCTGCTCCGCCACGCATGCGATCCGAAGGATGATAGGCAAGGTCGTAGCCTGGTAGCCTCTAGTGCGATCTGGAGCAGTAGTGAGTATCGCAGAACAACATTACATCTATTTGATGACGTTGAATAAATAACTCCAACTCATTGGCGTTATTTGCAAGACCATTGGCGTTCCACGCGCCAATGCGCAACCCAATTGGCTCATCTGTTTGCAAGTGCAGGCCCATCATGGCCATAAGTGTCTCACTTAACTTGTCGAATTTTGACATAAGACTATCTGTGCTGACTGGGAGTGCTCATGGTACAGATGAGGCTGCTGCATTAGCTGAAATTGGTGCTGTGGGGGCTGCAGATGTTGCATGCGCTGGTATTTTTGTTGATGTCGTGGTTGCTGTTGCCGTTCTTTCTGTATGTGTTGTTGTTATTGTTGTTGCTGCTGCTAGTATTGCTGCGAGTGTTCCTGATGTTGCTGTGTGTGCTCTCGATGCCTAAGCATCTGGCGAACTTTGTGACGTCGAGTTTTTCTTGTGCGCTGTTGCTCAGGAACCTGCGGAGCAACTTGCGGAACCGACAAAAGTTGTTGTTGCTGCTGCTGCGGCTGCTGGCGGTGTTGATTTTGAGGTTGTTGTTGAAGCTGAACCTGCTGCTGATGGAGACGCTGTTGCTGTTGCCCAAGTTGCTGCAGAGGCTGAGAGGACGTTTGAAGTCTGACAGCATCAGCATAAGAAAAATGTTCCCTGCGAATGGGTGCGGGGCTTCTTCGGCGCGACTTTTGTAGGTCTTGAGCCGCCCTTCGTGACTGAGCCACAAGAGTCCGTTCCTTGGCAACGCGCTGATAAGCTAGGCATCCCTTCCAGCGTGCTGGATGCTTACCACCACAGTTAGCACATTTCGGGTCAGCGTCCAAATATTTTTCATACACCTGACTTGCATGTGCTGAGCCACACTTCACGCAACAATACTGCTTTTGACAGTACTTCATCGTATGGCCGAATTCCTGGCAACGGTGGCACTGGGGGATGTCCATATGGCGGTCAGGGCATTCCACTGAAATGCGCACTTGAGAGATAGAGCGCAGATTGTATATCTCTTTGTTATTTGCAGCCGGCTCCAACTCCAAATAACATAGATTCAGCTCCTTCTTGGCAACGCGAATTACGATAGTTTGGACACCACGCACTGCGTGCCCAAGTCTGGCCAGCTCATCTCTGATGCGATCAATTTTCTGCAGGGATGGATGCAGTCCCCTGATCACCACGCGGAAACCTCTTTCCTCCCGTAATTGGTACGAATGAAACCGGATTCGCTTATCCGTAAACAATCTCTGTATTGCCCTGTAAGCGTCAATACCATTTGGTATTACCCTTACTGTGCCACCACCACTGCATTTGAGCATAAAGCTGTCTGGCGGCGTGACAGCATTTAGTGCTTCCAGCAGTGATACACTCAGCAATAAGTGGGGGAGGCTTAGAAGGTCTTGTTGGCCGAATTTCAACAGTTTCAATGGTGCGTTTGATAGGGAACAATCGCGTATCTCAGCGACAGTGCTTAGATTGGGGTCCTCATTGTGAGTAACTTCATTACTAGTAGACGAACACGGCGGGACTCAGAATCTGACAGCAGATCCTCGAGCGCTTGTGGCGCTGCACGAGCTCCAGCAGAAGTAGGCGGCACTGCATGCAAGTCAATTTCATGGTCAACTATCGCAATTTTCCTTTATTTTGTTGTCGTTGTTGCAGTTGATATTGTTGACGTTGATATTGGCGTTATTTTTGGTGTTTTTGTTAGTGTTATTGTTGGCATTGTTGGTTTTTGTGGACATTGTTTTTGTTGTTGACGGTGTTCTTGTTGATGTAATTGTTGTAGCTCTTGGGATTGTTAGCATTTGCCATTATGTTTGCGTTGTTGTTGTTGTTGCATACTGCTCGTCGGGCGAGACCGCAGATTATAGCGGAGTTCGCTCGTCTGCCAGACAAGAGAAGGCCCATCGCTGTCAGTGCAGGTATGGGAAATGTCGCTCATATTGGTTGAATAGGCGGCCACCAAGCACACGCACTCTAGCAGAGTGGTGGCGGCACACGCACAAATCACACTGATTGAAGGGATGCGACGCGAAAATCGATTGTTTGAGTACAACACAAAAATAAATGAAAAACTAAATAAAAATAAAATTCTTTTCATTTTTGTTCGCTACAAAAAGTATAGTGTGACCGTACGCAGCGAAAGCTAAAATCTAATATGACAAAGAACTACTGCAGCATATTTTATGCAGACGCAGGGACGAAGGACGCCTGCGAAAGACCTTGTCACGTGTTTGCCTACGTCCGGGCAGATATCGAGTTTGCCCAGGATAGGCATTATAGAAGTGACGGAAGGCAGGAACATCGCGGAAATCTTTTTTGTGGCTGTGGAGCGTCTTATGCTGGTCTGGTGGCTTCTGTAAGAATTCGTCGTCATTTTGTATATGTTGATGTTGATGCTGATGCAGAGTCGTCTGTTCCCGGTCATAGAGTTTATTTTGATGTATTTGAGCAAACTCTTTTAATTGCTTTGCTTGCTAGAAAATGTCGTGCGATTGTTGATGCTTCTGCTGTAGCAGGTTAGCGTGCTCTCGCTGCTGTTGTTGCTGGCTTTGGAGTTGGATTTATTGCTCTACATCATGATGTTGTTGTTTTTGTTTCTCCATCTTTTTTTAGCATAGTCCATGCGTCGTGCCTCCTGGTGCATCCGAATGGCAAACTCCACTCTTGAAAACCGGAATTGGCATTAATTTCTCGAGGGGTGCAATTCATTATTAATGCCGTCAATATCTGCGCATCTGCGATTTAGTGGCGAGCAGAAAGTATTGGTGGGGTTTAAACCAGGCTCTGTTGTCATTTTCCACAGCTCACAGGGGAGCATAGGCGGGACTCCGCCCATCCAGCTTTGCACCAATTTGTTTTTGGTAGTAGCTGACTTTGTCAAGTTGATCATTTTGGTTGAGTCCTGTGCGAGGGATGTTAATATACTTCTTCGTACAATGGAATTGGCGTTGTGTTGATGCTGGGTTGAATCATTAATATTGGCGGTTGTTTTATTGTCCTTGTTGGTAATTTGCTTTGTAGTTTGTGTTATTGTGTGTAATCCAATTGTATTGTCACTTATTGTTGTATTTGTTGTAGGGGTGGTAGATGGGTTGTTGTTGTGTGCATGTTGCTGTTCCCCGCCAAAATTATTGGCGCTTGAATCTGTTTCCATTTGTGCTTTTAGCTGTGTTCCTTGTGTGGTTTTATGTGTATTGTTTATGTTTTCACTTTTCTTTAATGTGCTTGTGTGTGAGTGTGTTGTTGGCGGGGAAAGTGTCTTCTTTGTGTGTATGCTGTTTACATGTGTCCAATTATCAGTTGCTGAAGTGTGTGTGTGAGGGAAATTGGCGGCAATTTTTTGAATCCAATCGTTGTCTTTTTGTCACGTACAATTGTGTGAAATTTCTTGAGTGTTGTTTAATTTATTACACCATTGTAATTTCCAGCTCATCTGCGGTGTCCTCCTCAGAGTTGAGCATGTATTCAAATATTGAAGCGTTGATGGATGCTCCACTCCGCTGACAGCTCTGAGACTGTTGGGGACAGCAGCGTCATCATGGCAGCGGAGTCCACTTCTTGTTCACTGTCACATCACTCGCTTTTTTAATAGCAAAACTTGTTATTAATAGCAACGATCGCTCATCAGCTTTAACACTGACGGCCGCTTTATTTAATTCATCTTGTTATCCATAGGACAAATTATACAAATTTAAATTACAACAATAAAAAATAACATATTGCTTGTGCTGGAGGATCACACTTTTTCTTTGTTTACATTTCACAATCAACACATTCTAATTGAAAATGAATATCTATTTTTTAGTTTCTTTACAGGTAAAGTTGAAGTGCTTGGACGACGGGGAGCAATTCCGAGGTATCTCTAGGATGGGTGGGCGCCTCTTGGGTGATATCCGATGGACTGGGTGAGTGGCTTTGTGTGTTTGCTGTTTATGTTCTTTTGTATATATTTGATTTCGTTTTTCAGGTACTGGTGAAGAAATCGTCGCCGAGGAGCCTTCTGGATGTCCATGTGCTGGTGTAGTCAGATTTTGTTGTGTCGTTTGTAGTCTGGGGGGTGAGTATTGTGGCAGCTGTTTATATTCCGCTGAAGCAATGTGTACATATTTAGCTTATATTTAATTAATTAATAATACTGTTTTTATCTTTCCTTGCAGGTACTTGGAGGGCAGTTGATCGCCGTTGGACAATTACTTCTTACTGGATTTGTCTGGAAGTTGGTTCTGAGCTCACCGTCGGATCAGGTAAGTAGCGTACATTTCATTCTCCTTTATTTGCAGGTGCTGTAGCAGGAGAGCGCCATGGCGGTTTCACTGGATATGGGCAATACGTTGGGTCTGCATTGATCAGGTGAGTAGCGCTATTTAGTTTATGTTGTTGAGTAACTGTATATGTGCATACGCATATGTGTGTATTATTATATTATGTGTCTTAGTTTGTTTGTTTGTTATATAAGTTGGTCTTGTTATTTGTATTATTATTTAGTTATTTTGTTTGCTTATTTTTTGCCAGTTATTAAATTTGTTTTTAGTTTTCCTGTTGTATTTTATGGTGTTCCTTATTATGTAGTGTTGTCGTCGTAGTTATTTTATGTTTTGTATTGCATTATCAGTGCTATTATTTTCTTTTGCATTTATTTTAATTTTGTCAATTTATTCCAGGTAGGGGGAGGTTAGTCTATTCCACTGGATCATAGAAGCAGGATGTTGGGTCCTCCAGTGGTCCACGAATGTCGTTTGTAGTAACGTGTGTATTTGTAACGTTTTTATAATTACATTAATTGTAGTTTGATTTCCTTTTTCTTGTTGTATTTGCAGCACGTGTTGTCTCCATGCGGAGTTGTACACGTATCAGTGTGTGGATTTATTTTAATATGTGTTTAATTTTTGGATTTGTTATTTTCTTTTTCTCTTTTTTCTCTTTCAATTTTGATTTTTTTTTCTGGGTTATAGTCGTCAGCGAAGAAGTCATAGATGGTCCACATCTGTCTTACTGGTGGTTATGTGCAATGTCCTCTTAGTTTTGCTGGACGCGTGGAGCTTCGTTTATGGCATTGTTGTTTTTGGTTTGTATTCTTATGAATTGTGTTAGCACATTTAGTAATTCGTCAATCTTGTTTTCCAGGCGTGATAACAGGCCTCTTTTGCGATTCTTGGAGATGCTGCTCAGGGACGCGCTGCGGCTGCTAAGGGGAGGTCCGCCGTTCGTCGCTCAATTGTCTTATTGGACTGCGTATTTTCTTTGTAGAGTGCGCTACTTTGTCAGGCAAGTTTTTATTGCTGTTTTTCCCGTTGACTGTTGTTTGCGTGTTTGTGCCAGGTTTTGTTGTTAGAGTTGTAGTTTGTGTTGAAGCGTGGCCAGACGTTTTTCGGCCGAGTTTCTTACACGTGCAACTCCTAACTCTCCACGTAAGACGTCACTGTATGTAGCTTTGTTTTTATTTGCGGGTGGTAATTGAGATAGGTTATCTGCAGCTTGTAAGGCAGATAACTTTGCCCGTGGTGGCTGCAGATTTTTGCGAGATGGATAAAAGCGCATTTCCGCTGGATTTGATAGTCCTCCAGGGCAACTTTGTTTGCCCGAAGTCTGAACCTATCTGCCTTAAAGATTGTGCAGCTTATGTGTTTGTTTCGGCAGTTCGCACATTTTGAACCTTCTTGTTTGGGTTTATGCATGCAGTGGATGGGTAGTCTCCAGCATATTTTATGCAGGCGTCCTTCGTCCCAGATGCCAAGAATTTGAACACACAAAGAACTACTTTCTTTTTTTCTTTTATGTTGCAATTATATTTAAACATTAATCAACATATTGAAAGGCTATAAAACTTTGATTTGTAAAGGTATGAATGAAAAATAGCAGTGAATTAAAATTTATAACATAAACATAGAACTGGTTTTAGCAGATAATAAATAACATTAAATATTACATTTGTAGCACATTAATTTAACGCCCAACAGTCCAGAGGTCGCTGGTGTGGAGGCGCTTTAACGTCCTGCGCGTTGTATTGACCTGGCAAGCCAAAGGGTCGCGTGGTTTGAACCATTATACACTCGTATCGGTAATTTGTTGAGCGACGTCAGAGATGTATCGTGAGCACCTTGTTACTGCATGTGAGCACCAGACATGTCTCTGAGCACCTTGTTCTGCAAGACTGAATTTGGTTTACCCAAGATTTTGCAGCTGTGCCCCAAAATGGAATCCCATATGTCCATGTGGGTACGATGATGCTCCTGTACACCAGCAGCTTGTTGCTCAAGCTGAGTTTGCTAGATGGCCTCAGCAACCAGTTGAGTTTCGTTTTTTTGGATCTACACACTGCTGCCGTGATCTGGATGTATTTGCGCCAGGTAAGTTTCCTGTCCAGATACATACCCAGGTAGCGACCATGGTTCTCCTGAGGTATGACCATGTTGTTGAGTCGAACAGTTGGACAGTTCCCATTCCTGAGCGCAAACGTGCAGTGCTTAGACTTGCTCCCATTGACGCAGATGTTCCACCGATTGGCCCAAGTACTAAAGCCATCCAAGAACCTCTGCGTAACCGCAGCTGCTCTCCAAGCAGTGGTGGAGTTAGCAAGGAACACAGTGTCATCCGCGTATGTGGCAAGCAGCGTATTTCTGGCTACTGGGATCGGCAAGTCCGCGGTGTACAATGTGTACAAGGCAGGTCCAAGGACACTACCCTGCGGTACACCCGCTCTAATGCGGCGGATGTTTGATCGCTCGCCCCTAACTTCAACCATAAAAGAACGGCCAAGCAGGTAAGACCTGAGCAGTAAATACTGCGCCGATGGTAGCAGGGACTTAAGCTTAAAAAGCAGGCCATCATGCCATACGCGATCAAATGCCTGCTGGATATCCAGAAAGACGGCAGAGCTGTACTGCTTATTTTCCAACGCCTCGAGGACATGCTGCACTACTCGATAAACTTGCTCTGGTGTACAATGGTGATGCCTGAAGCCAAACTGATTATCAGGAATGGCCCTCTGGAAGCCACTTACTGCCGGCAATCTTCCCAGAAATAATTTTTTCAAATATCTTGGAGAAAGTGGACAGCAAGCTTATCGGTCGATATGACGAGACAAGATTATCCGGCTTGCCAGGTTTCGGAATCATCGCAATCACAGCGCACTTCCAAGGAGTGGGGAAGTGGTGGATGCGAACCATGGAGTTAAAAAGTAGCACCAAGAACATCACTCCCTTCTCTGGGAGGGCCCTCGCAACTCTGCCGTCAATGCCATCATAGCCAGGGGCCTTAGTGGACTTAAGCCTGCGAATCTGGAAGCGGACCTCACTCGTACGCGGCCCGCCTAAAGTCCCTTAGATCCAACGGATTGCGTGAGCGCATATATTGACGACGCAGTGCTCTCTTGTGCCTTACCAGATCCAAAACCTCTGATTTTAAAAGGGGCTGAGCTGGACTGGGAGGCGAAGAAGGTTGTTGGCCAAGCATGGAGTATTCCGCCGCCACGTTAATATTACGCAGGAATAACTCTGCTGCGTCGTCAATATCAGCCGGTGAACTCAGCTCCATGTTCAAGTTGACAAGCTGCTCCAACTTCTTCCGGAATCGGGTGATGTTTGCCTTGCGCGGCAGAAGACGTGTCTTGGGAGCATTCAGAGCTGCAGCCACTCTGTACTCAACGATCAAAGGGATGTGATCGGAGTTAAGCTCAATTCGCTCGGATATACCAAGACAGTCAGACCGGATCCCAGCGTACACAGCAAAGTCAATTGCTGTTGGCCTATGGTTGCCGTACGAGTAGTGCGTTGCACCTCCCGTGGCAAGTACTTGGAGGTTGGAGTCTCTCACACAATCCGCAAGCGCAATCCCACGACGAGTGTCCAACGCTGCACCCCAGAGATGGTGTTGAGCATTCCAGTCTCCAGCAATCAGGAACTTGGGGCCAAGCTCTTCAAAGAGACACTTAAAGTCTTCTATTTCCCACACAAAACGTGATGGACAATAGACAGCCGCATAGGACTACTTCGCCTTGATCACTAGAGACTTTAACGACAGCACAGTGTGCGCATGGCCAACTTAATGAAGTCAGCGCATGATGCTGTAGTGAAGATTTTATGATCACTGCTGCTCCGCCACGCATGCGATCCGAAGGATGATAGGCAAGTAAGTCGTAGCCTGGTAGCCTGTAGTGCGATCTGGAGCAGTAGTGAGTATCGCAGAACAACATTACATCTATTTGATGACGTTGAATAAATAACTCCAACTCATTGGCGTTATTTGCAAGACCATTGGCGTTCCACGCGCCAATGCGCAACCCAATTGGCTCATCTGTTTGCAAGTGCAGGCCCATCATGGCCATAAGTGTCTCACTTAACTTGTCGAATTTTGACATAAGACTATCTGTGCTGACTGGGAGTGCTCATGGTACAGATGAGGCTGCTGCATTAGCTGAAATTGCTGCTGTGGGGGCTGCAGATGTTGCTTGCGCTGTGTCTGCTGGTATTTTTGTTGATGTCGTGGTTGCTGTTGCCGTTCTTTCTGTATGTGTTGTTGTCATTATTGTTGCTGCTGCTGGTATTGCTGCGAGTGTTCCTGATGTTGCTGTGTGTGCTCTCGATGCCTAAGCATCTGGCGAACTTTGTGACGTCGAGTTTTTCTTGTGCGCTGTTGCTCAGGAACCTGCGGAGCAACTTGCGGAACCGACAAAAGTTGTTGTTGCTGCTGCTGCGGCTGCTGGCGGTGTTGATTTTGAGGTTGTTGTTGAAGCTGAACCTGCTGCTGATGGAGACGCTGTTGCTGTTGCCCAAGTTGCTGCAGAGGCTGAGAGGACGTTTGAAGTCTGACAGCATCAGCATAAGAAAAATGTTCCCTGCGAATGGGTGCGGGGCTTCTTGGGCGCGACTTTTGTAGGTCTTGAGCCGCCCTTCGTGACTGAGCCACAAGAGTCCGTTCCTTGGCAACGCGCTGATAAGCTAGGCATCCCTTCCAGCGTGCTGGATGCTTACCACCACAGTTAGCACATTTCGGGTCAGCGTCCAAAGGTTTTTCACACACCTGACTTGCATGTGCTGAGCCACACTTCACGCAACGATGCTGCTTTTGACAGTACTTCATCGTATGGCCGAATTCCTGGCAACGGTGGCACTGGGGGATGTCCATATGGCGGTCAGGGCATTCCACTGAAATGCGCACTTGAGAGATAGAGCGCAGATTGTATATCTCTTTGTTATTTGCAGCCGGCTCCAACTCCAAATAACATAGATTCAGCTCCTTCTTGGCAACGCGAATTACGATAGTTTGGACACCACGCACTGCGTGCCCAAGTCTGGCCAGCTCATCTCTGATGCGATCAATTTTCTGCAGGGATGGATGCAGTCCCCTGATCACCACGCGGAAACCTCTTTCCTCCCTTAATTGGTACGAATGAAACCGGATTCGCTTATCCGTAAACAATCTCTGTATTGCCCTGTAAGCGTCAATACCATTTGGTATTACCCTTACTGTGCCACCACCACTGCATTTGAGCATAAAGCTGTCAGGCGGCGTGACAGCATTTAGTGCTTCCAGCAGTGATACACTCAGCGAGGAGGAGGAGGCTTAGTACGTCTTGTTGGCCGAATTTCAACAGTTTCAATGGTGCGTTTGATAGGGAACAATCGCGTATCTCAGCGACAGTGCTTAGATTGGGGTCCTCATTGTGAGTAACTCCATTACTAGTAGACGAACTCGGCGGGACCATCTCTTCCATGTCAACCGACTCGACAACATGTGTCAGAATCTGACAGCAGATCCTCGAGCCGCTTGTGGCGCTGCACGAGCTCCAGCAGAAATAGGCGGCACTGCATGCAAGTCAATTTCATCGTCAACTATCGCAATTTTCCTTTATCACACTGATTGAAGGGATGCGACGCGAAAATCGATTGTTTGAGTACAACACAAAAATAAATGAAAAACTAAATAAGAATAAAATTCTTCTTCTTTTTTTCGCTACGAAAAGTATAGTTTGACCGTACGCAGCGAAAGCTAAAATCCGATATGACAAAGAACTACTGCAGCATATTTTATGCAGACGAAGGGACGAAGGACGCCTGCGGAAGACCTTGTCACGTATTTGCCTACGTCCGGGCAGATATCGAGTTTGCCCAGGATAGGCATTATAGAAGTGACGGAAGGCAGGAACATCGCGGAAATCTTTTTTGTGGGTGTGGAGCGTCTTATGCTGGTCTGGTGGCTTCTGTAAGAATTCGTCGTCATTTTGTATATGTTGATGTTGGTGCTGATGCAGAGTCGTCTGTTCCCGGTCATAGAGTTTATGTTGATGTATTTGAGCAAACTCTTTTAATTGCTTTGCTTGCTAGAAAATGTCGTGCGATTGTTGATGCTTCTGCTGTAGCAGGTTAGCGTGCTCTCGCTGCTGTTGTTGCTGGCTTTGGAGTTGGATTTATTGCTCTACATCATGATGTTGTTGTTTTTGTTTCTCCATCTTTTTTTAGCATAGTCCATGCGTCGTGCCTCCTGGTGCATCCGAATGGCAAACTCCACTCTTGAAAACCGGAATTGGCATTAATTTCTCGAGGGGTGCAATTCATTATTAATGCCGTCAATATCTGCGCATCTGCGATTTAGTGGCGAGCAGAAAGTATTGGTGGGGTTTAAACCAGGCTCTGTTGTCATTTTCCACAGCTCACAGGGGAGCATAGGCGGGACTCCGCCCATCCAGCTTTGCACCAATTTGTTTTTGGTAGTAGCTGACTTTGTCAAGTTGATCATTTTGGTTGAGTCCTGTGCGAGGGATGTTAATAGACTTCTTCGTACAATGGAATTGGCGTTGTGTTGATGCTGGGTTGAATCATTAATATTGGCGGTTGTTTTATTGTCCTTGTTGGTAATTTGCTTTGTAGTTTGTGTTATTGTGTGTAATCCAATTGTATTGTCACTTATTGTTGTATTTGTTGTAGGGGTGGTAGATGGGTTGTTGTTGTGTGCATGTTGCTGTTCCCCGCCAAAATTATTGGCGCTTGAATCTGTTTCCATTTGTGCTTTTAGCTGTGTTCCTTGTGTGGTTTTATGTGTATTGTTTATGTTTTCACTTTTCTTTAATGTGCTTGTGTGTGAGTGTGTTGTTGGCGGGGAAAGTGTCTTCTTTGTGTGTATGCTGTTTACATGTGTCCAATTATCAGTTGCTGAAGTGTGTGTGTGAGGGAAATTGGCGGCAATTTTTGAATCCAATCGTTGTCTTTTTGTCACGTACAATTGTGTGAAATTTCTTGAGTGTTGTTTAATTTATTACACCATTGTAATTTCCAGCTCATCTGCGGTGTCCTCCTCAGAGTTGAGCATGTATTCAAATATTGAAGCGTTGATGGATGCTCCACTCCGCCGCCTGACAGCTCTGAGACTGTTGGGGACAGCAGCGTCATCATGGCAGCGGAGTCCACTTCTTGTTCACTGTCACATCACTCGCTTTTTTAATAGCAAAACTTTTTATTAATAGCAACGATCGCTCATCAGCTTTAACACTGACGGCCGCTTTATTTAATTCATCTTGTTATCCATAGGACAAATTATACAAATTTAAATTACAACAATAAAAAATAACATATTGCTTGTGCTGGAGGATCACACTTTTTCTTTGTTTACATTTTACAATCAACACATTCTAATTGAAAATGAATATCTATTTTTTAGTTTCTTTACAGGTAAAGTTGAAGTGCTTGGACGACGGGGAGCAATTCCGAGGTATCTCTAGGATGGGTGGGCGCCTCTTGGGTGATATCCGATGGACTGGGTGAGTGGCTTTGTGTGTTTGCTGTTTATGTTCTTTTGTATATATTTGATTTCGTTTTTCAGGTACTGGTGAAGAAATCGTCGCCGAGGAGCCTTCTGGATGTCCATGTGCTGGTGTAGTCAGATTTTGTTGTGTCGTTTGTAGTCTGGGGGGTGAGTATTGTGGCAGCTGTTTATATTCCGCTGAAGCAATGTGTACATATTTAGCTTATATTTAATTAATTAATAATACTGTTTTTATCTTTCCTTGCAGGTACTTGGAGGGCAGTTGATCGCCGTTGGACAATTACTTCTTACTGGATTTGTCTGGAAGTTGGTTCTGAGCTCACCGTCGGATCAGGTAAGTAGCGTACATTTCATTCTCCTTTATTTGCAGGTGCTGTAGCAGGAGAGCGCCATGGCGGTTTCACTGGATATGGGCAATACGTTGGGTCTGCATTGATCAGGTGAGTAGCGCTATTTAGTTTATGTTGTTGAGTAACTGTATATGTGCATACGCATATGTGTGTATTATTATATTATGTGTCTTAGTTTGTTTGTTTGTTATATAAGTTGGTCTTGTTATTTGTATTATTATTTAGTTATTTTGTTTGCTTATTTTTTGCCAGTTATTAAATTTGTTTTTAGTTTTCCTGTTGTATTTTATGGTGTTCCTTATTATGTAGTTGTTTGTCGTTCAGTTTAGTTATTTTATGTTT